>JACJUY010000441.1:44239-82029 GCA_014220935.1 Platorchestia sp. MABIK | reverse complement strand
TGTTGCGGGCCACAAGATTCCGAATGTTGCGGACCCTTAAATTCCGAATGTTGCGGGCCGTAAAATTCCGAATGTTACGGGCCACAAGATTCCGAATGTTGCGGGCCCTTAAATTCCGAATGTTGCGGGCCCTTAAATTCCGAATGTAGGGTGTGAGAGGCTCATGTGGCCAGCTGAGGGCTTGGTACTGAGTGACTCTAGGTCAGAGGTTCACAACCTGGGTTAAATTTACCCCTAGGGGAAAAAAATTATGAAGTCGAGCCAAAATGGGCCCAAATTCAACAGAAATATTTTTCGTTGCGTCACTTGGATTCTAGGCCTTTCTCGAAATTCCTCTCATTTGAGGTTTATTACTGAACCACAGATAAAAATGGAAGTAATATAAGAGTTTTTTCCCCACGTGCATGATGGATTTTATAATTATCCAGTAGACCTTATAAATGAAAAACTATACAGTGCTGAAGCGCACCTTCGGAAGTGGATCGTTCGTTTGAGAAATTGTCAATACGTTCTAACACTTCTAGAGAATTAGCTGAATCTTGAAAATGATATCAATGCGTAAAAAAATTAGCAGTGAGTTAGGGACATTAGTAATGCGTTAGGGAATTTTCGGCGTATTAGATAAGTAAAACGAGAGCTTTCGACAAGTCATCAAAGAGCAAGTAAAATTAGGAACGCGACAAAGAAATTATAGCAAAGTATTAAAAATCTCATTGCGACAAGCACATCAACAATAAATTAGAAAAATAATGAGTGCGTGGCAAAATTTACCCTAATGTTTGGGAAATGATCTAGGGGCTGGGGAAATTACCAGTGCATGAATAAAAATATGATGGATCTCAGTCGCACGTATCCTGGTTACTGATGCCTTAGATATTACAGGAGCAGGACGGAAAATCAGTAGATCCTTCCATCAGACGACAGCTTAGTTTTTATCTGCATGTAAGCTCGACAATAAAGCTCTTGTTCTGACAAACAGGTCGGAAGGAAACTTTGTCCCTGGTATCCGTTTGTTGTCGGCCTGACGCAAGCATAGCGCTGAAATCTGAGCAAATGTAAAATTATACCTGTATACCTGTCAGTATTTACAGTATACAGTATGTCCACAAAAACCCGAACTGAGTATTTATTTTCCCGAATCAGTAATACCGTCAAAAGAATACCCGGATTAGTAATACTATGATGGAAATACCCGTATCGGTATTAGTGCACTTTCAGAAGAAAAGCTTTTCATTATCAATTTTAAACGGTGCAGGAAAGGGCTGAGATAATAAACACCTTCTGAGTGAGGGTGAGATGAAATGCAAAGAATTCAATTTGGAATATTGGCCAGAAAGTATTTGTGAGGGGAAGACTACGAAAGGAAATTCTCAAAGAATCTAAATTTCCATTGATTCGAGTTTCAACAACGTTAGAAACTTTCCGACTTAAAATAAAAAAGAATGACCATTTGCGAAGAAACTTTTTTCTTTGAATTAGTTCAAGTATGAAGGCTCAAATTGATGAGAAGCTTTTCACTGTTGGGATAAAGTTTACCTTCCACAATGGCAGTATGCTGGTGAAGTCTAGACGAAACATAACCAGTTTTAATTAGTTAGATAAAGCACACAGGTTTTACTATTAAATGGAAATTAGTATTATTATTACAAAAATTATCATTGGCATTATTTTACAAAATTTCATTATTTAAGACATCAAAAATTCACCTTTATGTCATTTGAGCTCCCATTTCCGAAAAATGAAAATCTTCTCTTATTCTTGCTCAACATGACGCAAAGGGGAATAAAAATTCCTGCATCTGATTTGTTTTGCATCTTACATTTTACAAAATAAAATTCAGTTTAACAAATGAGCTTCTAACTTTACAACGAGAATCCTATTTTACCTCAAGTTTTAAAGTGAAGTACCAGGTTCATTTTCTAAGATTTTTGAACAAGGAAATGTTGCCCTCATTTTCGCCTGATCTCAACTCCAGAGTTTTCGTTTGCATTCATTCTAGAGTATGAAATTTGAGTTTTCTTCACACAACAACGGATTCTTTAAAGCGGTCCATAAGCCTTAAGGAAAATTTCTCCAACTACACTGCGTAATGCGGAGAAGAGTTTTCAAGGCGGACACGAGCTGTTATTCGGGTGTGAGGAATTGCTCAAAAGGATACACACTGGGAGCAAAACCCTCAGTTTGTTGTTGTTTGTAACTATCAATTCAATTTTGAAACGCAGCAAAAAAAAAATTTTCGCCATTTTGTCAGCTCGAGGACTTTGCGTGTATTTCGCTCATTCGCTCGTTTTGATTTAGACCACGAACTAATTCTTCAATAGTACTTTGATTAAATTTGATACATTTCACAGTTTAATATTATATAATATTTCCCTGAAATAATGAAAACTGATTTCGCATCCGTTCATGAAATTTCAGTCACACATTTCTTTCCCCTAAGAGTTCTATGTCAAACATTTCTCAGTCATGCATTTCTTTCCCCTAACAGTTATCGTTCTGCTGATTTGCATCTTCGCCTGCCTTTGCGCCTGTCATAAACACCGACAATTGCCGCCGACGATCGACAACATGGATTCCGACCGTCACAGGTCGTCATTCTTTTATGACGATTACGGTCAAGATTACGGCAGTAACCGAGTTAGCATCCCCACCGTGCTACAGCCACACCTACCAGTGCTGCACGAGCACCAACTCGACATTCCTAAAGCCTACGCCAATCAAACCAACGGCGAGTACATCAGTAGCGTCATGGTCGCTCACCCTGACGACCCAAGAGATCCCGCGGGCCAGCCCAAACAGGAAATGATATTGAGTCCCATACAGACCCCTCTGTTCCATCAGAGCGAAGTGTACCAGCAGGTCCCATACCACCGTCAGCTCAGCGAACAGGACATGGCCAACTACCATCTTTCGAAACAAAGCCTCCTTCAGGATCCCCGACCACAGAACCCAAGGTAAGAATACGTTAATGTAGGAAGAAAACGTCCATTCTTTTCTAACAAGTGAGAAGGATTATTTTCCCCGACCATTCACTCACCAACGGAACAACAATAACAGCTATCAATACTTATTTTGTTTGTAAAGCATGGATGAAATCAAGTTCTGATTTTCATTCCACTACACAGCGTTCAATCTGAAACTGTGCTGTTGTTTAAATATTTGTGACCATCAAGTAATGCAAAGTCCATGTGAAGTGCGGGCAGAGAGCTGTATGGAAACTTGTATCAGAAACTTGTATCGCAGGAGTTTTGAAACTTGTGCGGATTTGAAAAAAAAACATTTCCTACGCGTTCTAGTGATGACTCAGGCATTTTTTTTAATGGTGAGAACAGTTGCATTGATATTCAAGACAAATAAGAAAAGCACAATTTGTTTTAAAAATAAAGATGAATAACAGAGGCCTAGCGTTCTTGTGTAATTATTCGACAACTGAGAGTGGGTCAAAAATTCTCAAAATGAAATTTATCGTCTTCTTCACAAAAGAATTTTCTCGTATGTTGGCTAAATTGTTAAGAGAAGTGTGATTATTTATTCAATACTTCAACGTTGATTTTCTTAAATATTATCAAAATTGCATTCGAAGCTTTTGGGCAGGAAAATTTGCATTAAAGTATTCAGTAGTTCAGATTGATAATTCGTACGTTCTAGCGAGCAGACGCACTAATCTTTTTTATCTTTTTCAGTGTTTACGTGGGCGGAAGTAACCCAGGATTCGACCACGTACTTCATCACCCTTCAGAAAACGGCATGATCGTGGAGCACTCACTGGCTGCCCGAACTTCCTCAGCCAACACCTACACCCCGAGGGCTCAACACAAAGACCTTTGCCACAACCCTCCTAATCTAGCGGTATATCCTGACAACATCACAAGTATCCAACGGCCCATGGTTCACTCTCACAGCACCCACTGCGTCGGTCATCCGATGCAAATGACCCAGGCCGGTCATCCTTACGTCCCTGTGACGCGATACGGAGATCGCCGGGCGTATGAAGACCGTGTGTTGGTTGATCAGTCTCCGCAGCGCCCAGGCCTCAAACGAGTTCAGAAAGTCAGTGCCCTGAATTCAGGCTTCAAAGAAGACTGCGACGACAAAGAGCTCGATATTGATGTATCCGGTGGAAACGGTGGCCGGGACCGAACGTTGAGGTGCGTAGGAGAGCATGCATACAGACAGTGGCTTTAAGTGCGAGTACGTATGAAGCTTCGGGCATGAATCTGTAATTGATGATATGTTACTATAGACCATACGCAACTTTAAATGTAGCTTCTAGCATTATCTTGCGCTTTAATTTTTCGTTGATGATCAAAAGTATTAGGTTTCAAAGCAGGTATGGTATAAGAGTATGGTATTATGAGAGTATAGGATGCAAATCCAAGGTCTCCTGGTAAGTAAAACCAATTGTTCAGCTACCGAATATGGTTAGCTCTAAGAAAGTTGGACCAAATAATTAACTTAACCACCAAATTGATTAGTTTATAACTTACTCTAGGGCAGTAGACCCAAATAAATCAACAACTAAACACAATAGTTAAGATCCTACTCTAAGGCAGTTTAACTTTCATAGTAGGCTGTAGGAAACAACTTCCTTATGTTACTTATATCCGGTTAAAATTCCTGTGAATCACAGCTTCCGAGAACTCATGTTACGGTAGATCAGGATATCCATGGACGTGCATGACTCACTGCAGGCAACAATTCAGGATAGGCTCGTCAGGTACCGCCGTCATGTCCACAAACCCGCTTCCTGAGGTGACTTAGCCCATGATATAATAATTGGTTTGGTCGACTATAATTTAAACAATTTCAACAATTTCAACAATTTAAACAATTTACAGAATTTAAACCATTTGAACAATTTAAACAATTTAAACAATTTAAGCAAATTAAACAATTTCAACAATTTAAACAATTTACAGAATTTAAACCATTTGAACAATTTAAACAATTTAAACAATTTAAGCAAATTAAACAATTTAAACAATTTAAACAATTTAAACAACTTAAACAATTTAAACAATTTAAAAAATTTATTTTCCGCAAGCGATACAGAAGTATATCATTACGTAGGTCTAACACAATCATCAAATTTGAGTTTAGCTACCTGTAGCCCGAACAACTTCAGCGGTCACAGCACAGCAATTTTGTCTGTCACGCAAACACTCATAACGATTACTTGACTACCTGGACATTAATGAACTCCGCGTATACCCACGCAACAACACTCTGAGTCAGCCATTCTCGACATTTCCTCCATCATTGACCTCCTCGGCTTTGTGTATTTCTACATTTACCCCCTACTCCCATACAAAACATACACACACACTTTCCTTGCATTCTCTCTCTCTCTCATTTCACAAAATTCAATTTAACGGAATTATTTTTAAATTATCAGATACTCCAATTATTTACCCCGACTATATGTATAATTTTTTACCTCCTGGGGGTAAATTTACAACTGGTTGAGAACCTCTGCCTTAAGTTGCAAGAGTGCTATGACTGGGAGCGTGGAGTCTCTCTAGTTTAAGCTAGTCAGCGAGCTTAGGTTGAATTGCCAGTAAGCATAAGGATATAAAAGCTCTCTTTGATCTTGTTTTTAATTTTAAAGAAGAAAAGAGCAAGTTATTGTAGTGGATGCATAAGACAATGATAAAATAGCTGAAGCACATTCACACATTTTGGTCAGTATTACTGAAGTTGACTTTTTCATTAAGGAAAATATCAGCGAACATTAGTGAAGATAGCGCTTTCATTGAAGAAGAAAGGAAAATATCAGTCGTTTAGGTGTTTGTGCCTTCTTTCTTCATGCTTCTACAACAGGGAATGAAGGCAGTTGTTCTGGGTGCACAAGCTCCATTAGCATTCCTCAAGAGAAGCTTCAAGCTTCGTCAAGCTCACCTGAGCTTCTCACCAGCACGAGGCACAACAATCCTGATAATTTGTACTAAGGGTTGAGAATGTAACCAATTATCCCCTGGTACACCGAACTGAAACTCAAATGACCTGTTTTTGTCACTCGTAAACATTACTCGATGCACGAGGCTCTAAATAAAATGTGGTACTCATGTAAAAACAATTAAATTGAGCAGGTTATGTAGTAGTCACCTACTTGAAGCTGGTGAAACGTGCTGATGATGCACCAATAATACATCTCATAAGAGCAATTGACGACTACTAGAAGATACTATTTTGTATAGTTTTCAATTTCCTCATCATTTTCCTCTACATACTGGTAAAATTAAAACTTGTAGAACGCTGGAACTATTTTTCTAATAATTTTTTGTATCATACAAGCGTGTGATAACTCATAATCTATCAATGACTGCATTTCCTATTCAATTACACTCTCATTCCATTGATTCTCGATTTTTAGGTCAAGCACCAATCCATTTACAAACTCCCCCTTAGTTACCTAACTTTCACTTAGTTACCTAAAAAATGAATGTTTTAAGGTCAAGTACCGATCCATTTACAAACTGTCTCTCAGTTCCCTAAAAATTCACGTTTTTCAATTTCAGCATTTCGGTACCGAGGGTAGGCGAGCTGCCAGAGCACAGGCTGAAGCGGAACCTGACGGTGGCGGCCACACACAAGCGCGTCAGGTCCAAGAAACGCTCGGACGGGCCGATGACATCTCCTCTGTACAGACAACAGCTCTCCATGCCGAGCGGCTCCTTCCAGCATCTGGCCGTCATGGATTACGAACAACAAAAAATGCAATGCCAGCAAATCGAGTGCATCGAAAAGGCTTTCGGTTCCATGAAGTCCAAGCAGAAATCTGTCAAGAACAAGAAGAAGAAGAAAACTCTGGATCAGGATGGACCAGAAATTGTTCCTCTACCAAGGTATGTCGCCACGTTGGTCGTTTAGTTTAGAGGCCTTTATGGTCAACCACTGTCAGTGTATACGGCATCGGAATCGAATGGTAGTGGTCGGCGCTGAATCACATTTAGGAAGAGATACGACTTGGTGGCAAACTGAAGTGCACATGTCAAGACCAAAAAATGGTGATCAATTAAATTAAAAAATGGCAATTTTATTTTAAACTATGATATGAAAACGAACAATTTTTGTTCACACAGTAATTTTTACAAAAATATGGTTACAAATTAGTTAGGGAAGAAAGCAATCTCATCATTTCCCGTTACTGTTAAGGATTTTATTCGATTATTTTACTCTGTTTCTAGAGTTCTTACTAATCTTCTAAAACTATTCGTACACCCAGTTCCTGCTTATAGTTTTAAATAAAAGGAATAAAATTAGGCATTGTACAGATATTTAACTCACTTGTCATATATCATGACTAGATGTTGCACCAGGGGTGAGTGATGAATTATTATGCGTCCTGTTTTTGTGTGCTTTTGATGCTTTGTTGAGACGCATTCAAATTAAGGATTTTCATACAGAAGTATGATTATTTGAAGAAATATATTCCATGCTTGACCTCATAAAATCGGTTTGCACAATCATTATACCTAAGTATATTCTTAATCATTTGTGAGAAGGAAGCGCTGAAAAATCTTCACATCACGATTATTTTCTTCATCAATGATGTACCCTAACAAACATTTTTTGACATTTCAGTTGTTCTGCAGAAGTTCTCAAGGTCATTGGTGTTGACCCTGAAGATTCGCAATATTCACCATCACTGCACTCATCCAGAGAAGATATGCTGTCAATGAACGAGCGAAACCACAGAGTGTCGCCTCATCAAGAAAGTCTACGGGAAACTCCTGAAACATTTCACAAACTTGATCTTGCTAATCACGCAAATAGCTCGGCCGAAAGCTGCTCCAGTTCTAGTTCAGATTATACTAGGCAAGAAACCCAAAAATTTAGGAGTAAAGAGCATTTGCTTCAAGATATGAACATGGTGCCTGAAAGAGATACGCCGGGACCAGGTGTTAAAGCCACTGATGTCCCCAAAATGGACATTGTGATGAAAATTGAAGAAATCAAGGAAAGAATTGAGATTCTAACAAAAGAAAAAGAAAAGGTTGCCATTCAGAAAATGAAATCCTCTGCAGCCCTTTTCCCGCTTGTAAATAATTAGAAAGTCTAGTGCCCTCTCTACTGTGTAAAGTAAAAAAGCAAACAATAGAGCGACTTTGAAAATGTTAACTGTGTTTATCTGCGATAACTTGAAGATCTTATATGAAATACAATATAAGATTAAATTAAATTTAACTAAAAGAAGAGTCGAAATTAACGAGCATTTGGGGCAGTATACTCGTATTTAGTCTCAACCACTGTCCCGTTTCGAAAACTTCTATAATAGAGGCAGGGAGCAAGTGAACAGGAAAAATATTCAAGAGTAAGGTACTCTTAAAAAGTAGGAAAGATCTCCCATAGACACTAGAGCAGAAATCTCCTCCAGTTCATCTCTCTGAGAAAACGATCGATGAAGTTAGACTGAATTATTCCATTATTTATCGCCAGAAGCGCTGAGCATTAGAAGGAAAGTAATTTATATTTATAATCGAGATGGCGTCGAGCGTTGCAATTTCCATGTCATTTTTAAACGCTTAGAAATATGCGCCATTAGAAAGAACTTCATGTCACAAGTGTTTTTATAGCGAGCCATATTAATATTCCCGCACAAAACTAGTTTTTATGCACAAATTAGCATCCAATGTACTTTTATTAAGACGTGCAAAAGCGAAGTAAGAATCTAAGGTAGTCATGCAGTACATCGGAACCGCTCCAACAAGCCACCGTGGTCTTCCTTGCAGTGCAACTCAATGTACATTTTGCGCTCTAATTCTGGTTCGGAGATTATCCAGAGTGGCGCAAAAGTAACGCACCCTTTTGAAAAATTAATAATAAATAAACTATGAAAGGTATAACGATAGGGTTAATTGCAAACGATCGAAGAACTCTTAAAGTTTATTTACATGTCGTATACTGTCTACAGATACCCAGTGTATATTGCGGTAATAAATAAGGGTGCGTTACTTATGCGCCACCCTGTACTCATCCGCGCTATTTTTGGTGACGTTAGGGTCAAAAACAGATGACTTGGTCAGGCAAACTGATCTATTGTTACAGAGTCAGAGCTCTCTAGAAACAGTGTTTAGAATTAGGAATTGAAGAAAGGGGTTTCGTGTTAACTTGGAGAACGTAAAGGCAGACAAGCATGGCAGAGTGTACGTTTACGAGCTGTTGTTGCAATGGGCTTCTGTCCCGAACTTGTGGACATAGCGGGCGTTAATCAGGAAAAGCGTAAAATCTTTTTGAGGGGTATTCATTTGTGTATTGCCAATGAACGGAAAATAAATTATAGGAAGTAAAATGTGGAAATAGTTCCTCAATTTCCGTAACGAGAAAATTACTTTATTGAATATCAACTCCAAACACGGTAATGATTGATTAATTTTCAGTAGAATTAGAATAATAATGGGAAAATTGGCCCAACTGCAGAAAAAAACTATTTAATGTCAGTAAAATATTACAAAAAACAAGTATTAGATTTAAAATAGCAATTTTCTGAAAAAAACCTATTTGAAATCAGCACAATAGTGACCAGTGAGAAGGGAAGTGACCGTTCTTTGAAGAAAAGTGCATTTGTCAGAGCACCCGTACGTCTATGAGAATGTAAAACATTTTATTTAGCTTTCCCTCAAGCTTCCTACCTTAATTATAAACGCTGTGGAAGAAATATTTAAAACATTTAATGCTGAACTAACGATCGAGTTGTACATATGTAAGCATATGATATTTTAAATTAAGGTAAAGAATCTCCATTGATTTTGTGTGATATATATTCTGTGTCCAATGAAGTATTCATGATAAACTTGCGGATTAGGGTTACCATCAACGTCATCGTGTTTATTCTTCGAATCTTAACCAGTGATCTTAAGAGACCACTGGTTAAGTTCTTAACATTGAGTCTTAACTCTCTCACCGTGCCGTCGAGAGAGAAAGCGGAATTTTCAAGTCTATAGGCTATTATTCATTTGTGAAAATTTGTTTGCATAAACCATTTAAACGCGAGTAATTTTTATTTCAATTCCTTCGTTCTTATGTAAGAATATTCATCGAATGAAATTCAATTAATAAAGCTATGGTTCAACCCAGAATATAAATTTGTAGTAAATATGTTATGTTCAGGCATGCAGTTCACGAGTGAGAGCAGAGACTGACAGACTGCCCGAGCAAGCAACCAACAAGCTGAGTTAAATGATAACATACAGAGTAACCCATAAAAAATACCAACCCACTCTTAATTGCTAATTTACCTACCTATTTGTATTTTCTTTTTTCATTGGAAAAACAATTTTCCGTGATAAAAAGCTAAAAGAAATTAAGGACATTCTAATTAGCCTGGCTGCTACGCCAAAGAAATGTAAGGAAAGTTATTATATTGCAATTTTAAATAGCGAATGCTACCATTAAATTAAGCGGTTTCAGTTTTTTGGTGCATAAGTGCAAATTATAGTTTAGTTACTGTAAATTCAGTTTAGTGCAAAATTCAGTTCACTGAAAATTATGATTCTCAAACAATAAATACAATTTAACTTGAATCATAAATTGATCCCACGTCCATCGTTATTGAGGCTTTCGTGACAATTCTCCTGACATTTCTTATCACTCACCTTACTATCGTGAGTTGTTCTTTAGGACGTTCATTTGACTTGTTCACTTTGGAATGTTCATTTGCCTTGTTCACTTTGGAATGTTCATTTGCCTTGTTCACCTTAGAATGTTCATTTGACTTATTCACCTAAGAACGTTCATTTCACTCGTTCACTTTAGAATGTTCATTTGACTTGTTCACTTTAGAATGTTCATTTGACTTGTTCACTTTAGAATGTTCATTTGACTTGTTCACTTTAGAATGTTCATTTCACTCGTTCACTTTAGAATGTTCATTTCACTCGTTCACTTTAGAATGTTCATTTCACTTGTTCACTTTAGAATGTTCATTTCACTTGTTCACTTTAAAATGTTCATATCGAATTAAAATTCGGTTCATAAGGTTACCAATAGCTTAAAAATCTTAGTAAGAAATAATATTTCACTATCCAACGTCAGTGATCTAGACAGAGCCAATGTGAAGTATCAGTTCAAGTTAGCAGGAGAAAATGTCTCTTCATAAATTTGCATTGCCGTGCCTAGAATGACCCTGAAAAAAAGAATAGCTCCTTACAGATATCAAGGCTCAATTTTTACTCATTTCCGAGTCGATCATTGTCGTGAGCCCTCCCTCAAATGAAGACCTTTACTCGAATATGAAAATGCCATAAACTGTTTTTCCAAAAATGAGCATATTAATTGTTTCAACAATTATAACGTTCAGAAGATTGTTGCAAGCCCTCAAGTGAAAACCCATTCTCGAATACAAAAATTCCGTTCAATAATTTAAAAAAAGAGGAAATTAATTGCATCAACAATTATTACGCTTAGAAGTTATATCCGAACTAAGTAGCATCAATTCTCTTTGTATTATAAGGCTTACATATCAAAATAAAACTTGGGAGAGAGTTATCCTTCAATCCCCTATATTTGATTAAGACACCAAGATGTTAAGAATACGGGCACAAACAGACGGCAAAAAATACAAGCAAGAGAGAAAACCACAAAAACTAAGTGGGACGGCCAGCGCAGACGCCTGACCTGTGGAGAGAAAGCGGCCGCTGGGAAGTGGGGTACTGGGCGCCCCGGGCAGGTGATGCAGGCAGGGGTGATGCAGGGCGTGGTGATGCAGGGCGTGGTGATGCAGGGAGTGGTGATGCAGGGCGTAGTGATGCAGGGCGTGGTGATGCAGGGCGAGGTGATGCAGGGCGAGCTGATGCAGTATAGGGTGATGCAGGGCGTGGTGATGCAGGACATGGTGATGCAGGGCGTGGTGATGAAAGGCTTTGTGATGCCGGGCAGGTGATGCAGGGCGTGGTGATGCAGGGCGTGGTGATGCAGGACGTGGTAATGAAGGGCGTGGTGATGCAGAGCAGGTGATGCAGGGTGAGGTGATGCAGGGTGTGGTGATGAAGGGCGAGGTGATGCAGTAAAGGGTGATGCAGGGCTAGATGATGCAGAGCTAGATGATGCAGGGCGAGGTGATGCAGGGTGTGGTGATTCAGGACGAGGTGATGCAGTATAGGGTGATGCAGGGCTAGATGATGCAGGGCTTCAATCCTCCGAATCTGCCTTAAATAATCCGATTATTGGCCATGGCACCGTCGTACTGGCCATGGTAGACGTGGTATCGGCCCTGGTAGACGTTGTATTAGCCATGAAGGACGTGGTATTAGCCATGAAGGACGTGGTATTGGCCAAGGTAGACGTGGTATTGTCCATGGTAAACTTGGTATTGGCCATTGTAAACATGGTATTGACCATGGCACCGTAGTAATGGCCATGGTACAGTGGTATTGGCAAAGCCTCCTAATTGGTATGGTGGTCAGCGCAGATAGCTGAGAAAATTTTCTCTTTGCTCAGTGTCATGGCTGCCGCCATCGTGACAGGTGTTTTGTAAGTCGTGGCGCTGTGCATCCTGCTCGCCTGGTCAAACATACCTGTACTTACGTGCGGAAAGAAAGAAATTCACAACAAATTTAATAAGACTTTCTTTCTCATATTAACTATGAACTGATGATGGAACTAGACGTGGAAACATTTCTCAGTAGAAAATAGATATTTATTATATTTTTGACCCAAATGAATTTTGTGAATTCGTGATTTAAGATTATTGATGACATACATAAATATACAAGGAATTGTTATGTACTCTTCTTTTGGTGAAATGTTAGTTCCACCTTAGACGCTGTGTTAATGTCGATTGAAGTTATATTCAGAATTTTTTGCAAAATTATTTGTTTGAATATATTCATTTGGTGAAAAAAATCTTAGCTTTCATAGTATGGATAGTAATAAAAGAAAACTTGAATTTATCTCATATAAGAAAATCTCTTCGGAAATAATTAGTGTGCAGTAAACAAATTATGATCTCGTTCTTATTCAATGTTTCTATTCAGCTTTTAGGCTTTATTCTTAGAATGCCAGTCGTCGCTTTTATGCATGGCGCCGCTGAAAGAAGAAAAATGATTGTGCAGATTTTGTGGAAGAGTTTCTGTTGTTCCATTCACAAGAGGATGTCGGTGCGAAAACGAGAGCATTTCGAAATAGATGTAAAATGTTCATTTATTCAAAACCTCTTGAAGAATTTCATGAATTTATCCCGTGGCATTTCGAACAAAATTGATGTCACTGCGAGAATGAGCGCATTTCGAAATAGAATCAAATTATTCATTTATTCACAACCTCTTAAATTATATCTTGAATTTTATCACATGGTAAATCGAACAAATAATGTCACTAATACTCCACATCACATGACACATTGCCTTGTGCCACGCTGGTCATTTAAAGAAGTAAATGAGTGAGGTAAGAAGGAAGTCATTGTAGGTTCGCTACGCTTGAAAACTCCTCTTTAATCGTTTTTTAATCATCAAAACTCCCCTTTAATCACGGGATTCTCTATTTTCGTTCGTCGTTATCGAAAAAAAAATCACCATTTTCACCATTTCAAAACAGTTAGTTTGATGGAGATTAAGGTTTTCCAGAATTTTTCCACAAAACCGCAGCTCCTGCGAGTTCCATACTCCAACATTCGAGCCATTAAACGAAGTTCAGAAAAACTCGCAACTTTTGTACGCTCCACATTCCCGGGAATTGGGAACGCTCGCAGAGCTGCAGGGGAGAGCTGTGGCGAGGTGCCGGGAATTTTTATCCAGACGACAAACCTGTGTCACTAAGTAACAACCTGTCTGTAGACGGCGCTATGCATTTACATGATCTACGGCGCCATGCGCATTTACAGCGTACGCAGCTGCACTGCCCATAAAGACTGTCTGTAGAAGACCCCATGCATTTACATGCGCAGCGTACACAGTTGCACTGGTGCAGCTGCATAAATAAATAAATAGCTCCACAATCTTTTAACTAATCACCGATTCTTGTTCTTTTCAGACTGATAATTATAAAGGTTCCTTTTTAGCTTTGCCTGAATTTATTAAGCTATTATGAATTAAGTTCCCGGTGATGCGTCTTTTATGTCAACTCACGTTTCTACCAATTAATTCTAATTATTTACGTTAAATTTTCGACCCCTGGGAATCTTCTCACAAAGTTTCATTCGAAGAGGAGGCTGTGGAAGGTACGGAGCGCAGGATTGGGGTTTTTAATTTGAGAATTTCTTCTTGTGTAAGTTGGAGCCCTGATTATGTTTGTTGGCAGAATAATTACATGGAATAAAACATCGTTTTTTCTGTATGTTTTATGCTACATCGATATGATCCTTTGTTTCAGTACAGTAGGCTGACTTTAATAGCGGTTTTGAGATGAAGAGATTGTATGAAATCCATGCAGTTACATCTGCTTCCAAGTCTCACGTTCATGTTTAAACTACATTCATTATAGAACTACCCCTAACGTAAATCTTTAACCAACAATCAGTTTTGTTTCATAATACTCTGTGTAGTATGATATGACATTCTGAATTGTTATTATGCGTGTACTGCATTACATAGCAGTACACGCACCGAAATTCATGGCTCAGGAAGACTGAATGCAGTTTTGCATAATATATTCAAATTTACCATCAAGTACGTTTTGATACATATCTACCTACAGTACAGGTACATATCACCTCTATTTTAAACGTGCATTTAATGGAAAACTTGTCATTTGAGATTCTGAAGCGAATGTATTTCACAAAACTTTAATCTTTACAGTACTATAATAAAAGGGATGCCTGTCTGTCTGTCTGTCTGTCCGAAGCCAGCCTGCAGCGTGTGATGAGCGTATCTGTGATACAAGCTTCATCAACTCCACAATTTCCAGTGTATTAATCCATCACATTCGAGTAGGAATGAATATCACGTAAATTGTTAGGAAATAAGAACGTGTGCCATGTGATTTGTCGAACATTACTATACATTTTTGACTGGCCATGTGCACTCGGCTTCATCAACTCCCGAGAGATTAAATTTTTTTATTTCGTATGGCCTTTCTTTCATTTCGCCTTCTCTCTTATTTCAAATAAAGGGGGGGTGGACTAGTTATAAATACTACGTGGAGTGAATCCTGAGCTCCATCAATTAGCTCTCGTTTCTAATTTGGTAAATGTAAGTTACTAATGAGACCTCATTTATGGTGTACTTTCATCAGGCAGTAAATGGATTTTGTAGTCAAATGAGCCATTTCATAACGCTCCCCCATCGATTTCTAGAACAAAGAATCTTAACAAAATGTAACCCTATTCTGTCTTGCAAGGGAGACGAACAAGAAATCTTGATAATACGTTCAGCGTCATTAATGAATCTCGACGCAGGATATGAACCTTATATTGCACAATTCGACATTTGTTTTTTTTTTGTGGATGACTTTGATGCTTCGGGCAAAATTTATCGCTTTCTAGTTCTTTATTTTGCCCAATTTTGGAAGGGGTGACGGTCGATGCGTTGATATGCCAAATACTCTCAGGATCACTTGTTGCTTCCGTGCAGTCATTCAGACTGGTTATGGTTATGTTTGTAATTGATGATCAAATTAACACTTATACTAAAAGTAAGTGTTTTATGCTGAGAATGGTCACGCGTAAGAAATACTATTTTCAAGGAGGTTTTTGCATCATTTGCTAGTTTTGTTTTCACAATTGCTATGACTGTTCAACGAGTTATGTCCAGGTTTATCAGTTGCTCTCTGTCTTAAATATAACTATATACATACAACTACTACTATTTTCATGTGCATGTAGTTAAATAAGTATAGATTATGTTAAATTAAAACTTCAATAATTCGTACATTCAGGATCTTTCCACAAATAAAACGAAATATTTTCATTCCTATCTATTTTTGGCTAGTAAACAATAACTGCATGTACGGAAATTTATTCTTTGAATACCAAGAACTTTCATTTTCTAAATTATCCAAGCCATAGCTTGCGGTATCAAATACGTCTAACAATTGATAATAAACTTAAACACTGTAGGAACAAATATCTTGATCTTAATCCTTTTTTACCGTCAGCATTTTTGGACTTATATATTGCCGCTCTCACAACCACCGTCAGTAGAAGGGCTTTGGCGTCAGGTTGTCAACGATGTCAAAATGAGATAGGAACTTCCGCAGTTAATTTCGGAAAGCACATTGGGGAAAAAATTGAACAAGATATTTGTGTAATCTGTTAAGGCTAATTTTGAAGTCATAGTCCTCTGGTGGGTTAAAGGGTTTGAACTCCCAATAATTTAAACTGTGAAAGGTTTTAAATTGCATTAATCCAAATTGGTAAAAGGTTTCAATCTAAATTTTTAAATTAAATGGTTCATGTGTCATCAACATCCTTAACTGCCACCAGTTAGGAGTTTTAACGTCTTAATTAATTAAAATCAGATGTGTTGAAATTTGCGTGTGTGTTGACACAAATATTTTACGATTTTCTTGTTGGTTGTTTCAGAAAAAATGGCGGACCGAAGCAACCTTAAGAAATTCCTCGAGAATGACAGAATCAAATCAGACGATTATCTTCATGAAAACGCCATCGATAACAACAACGACATCGACGCAGTTGATTTGAACTGCAATAATAACAATAACAATGAGAGTTATTGTTCTGAGGCCCAATGCTTGGGCAGAACCAGCAGAACAGGAAGGGGTGCTAAAGCAATTGCCTCAGAAGGGAGCGTCGGCCGGAGACAGTCCGCCATGCAGTATTCTTTGGAAGAAAATTTCGAGAGTTGCTCCAATTCTCTAGCAACTGAGCGAGGATTTCATTCCTCAAACGCAAGCCATTTTTACCCTGAATTAGAATCTTTTAGCGGAGCTCCAGCTAATGGGCTTAGAGCGTCTCCAAATAGCAATAGAAAACCATCAAGTGAAATCTTTTTTGGTTCAGAAGCGAGAAATTTCCTTTCAGCAGATAGTATGCTTCGAGGTAGTCCTTCGCGCCAACGATTGACTTCACCCTATGCAGAAAATTTGTCCCAACATTTTAGGTCTTACGCGAATAGTTCAGTAGAAACAGATGCTGGAGAAAATTCATTTCTTTTTGGCAGCTCAGAGAATACTTTGTGCGAGAAAAGAAAAACCAGCAGTCAAGAAATGAGCAGCCTCAGTTTTGAAGGAAATGATGGCATGAGAGGATTTAGGGAATCTATTTCAGCAACGCCAGAACCCCGAAAACATTTTCGTTCCCAATCCCGCTACTCGACAGATGGCAGTTTTAATCCAGACTCTGGCATTGATTATTGCGAGCCAGAGACGGATTCTACTGTCTTTGGAAAGTGCCCTGAATATTCTGCCACCACCAATCGCGTGGAAGATTCAATGCATTTCTCGAGCCAATATTTGAGGAGGAGTTCTGAAAATTTTCATTCAAACTCCAGCGAAGCCAAACCCAAAAATTCGCTTGGTCCCGATCGAGTTGAATCCATTCATTCAATTCCCTCGAAATCGAGTGAAAAAAAATCGACCCACTCGCGGGGCTCCCACAGCGTTAAGATGTCTCCCGAAAATGGCCACTCTGAAACCACAGGTAGATTCCAACCGGATAGCTTCTCAGAAATATATTCGTGTTCGTTCAGTGAAAACAACTGCAGCGATTTTGTGGGAACGGAAAATGATTTTTCTAATCTCGACAGAAGGGAAAACGGCTCTTTTAACATTGATCGAGAGGGTGACAATTCGCCACCTTGTGGTAGAGGGGAAAGCTGCGGATTTCAAGGTGAATGCGAGGCTTTCGAATGTGAAAGTTGCCTTCATTGCTCTTCGGAAACATTCAGCAACTCGAGCTACAGCGATTGTGGACCGGACTGCGAATGTCGAGGTCGTCATTCCGTTTCTCCGGAATTGTGCGATCCGGCGACTCAAATTCCGGAAGTGCGGTGGACTGCCAGGCTTCTTGGAGGAGACGAGAAAGAAGTCGAGGCATTCAAGGCCAAGAAAATAGCCTCGATGAAAAAATGATACTAGGAAACAGTCCGAGGAATGAGTGAAATGAAACGTTACACTGCTGGCAAATGAACTGACGGGCCACAATATATTTCAATACAATTTAGCTGCTATTGAAATGGGTACGCAAAGTCAGCTTGATACGTAAATTACTTCACAGATGCAAAAATTGCGTGGAAATCGAACAGAAAACTAACTGGTCGAGAAGCGAATGGAGGTCGGTGAGTCCATTTGTATCCAGGTAATGACATCCTTGTTTCTTGACCAATGATGTCCTTGGACACCTTCTAGGAAATTATACCCTAAAAACCACTGGAATAAAAATTATCTGCAGTCGAAGTAATTTCAAAAGTGTGTAGCAACTTTCATTCAATGAATACCTGAATAGTCCGATAGAAAAAGAAATCTGAATTGTTTCAACTATTTTCGTCATGATTTGCCTATGCCCAATAAATTATTGAAAATTACGATACCATTTAAGGATTCATCATTGATAATACATGTGATTTCGGTAGGAGGATTCAAACTGTTTGTTAGGGGGAATTTTTGCAGTATGTGAGAGGCAACATAAATTAAATATGATGTCAAATTTATTTATGTGTGACACAGGATTTTGATCACACGTATGAGATAATTTAAATCAGGTGAGTTGAGGTTTAAATCATATGTGAGAAATATTTAAATATTCAAATATAAAACACACGAGTCTGATATAATCGTCCACAGGAATAGAATAAATGTATAGCATACAAGTTAAGTTTTGTATTCGCATTCTTGAGTTTATTACAGCCTACGTACGAACTGATGCTTGTAACATCATAAAACTTTCAAAGATTTCATACGTCACAAGAAATGAAGTCAATTGTAGATATGTAGTGACAAATGTTCTACATTGAACTACAACTACAACTCATTAACGTTAGTTTAGAATTAACATTGTAATGCTCATTTTTATAAAAGTCTTTTAACGTCAAAACCTCCAAAATTAAAACATCCGTAGTCAAATGCTCAATATTTGAACATTTGACAATAATGCTAATCAACTGTCAATGTAACTAATAATCAAATATTGATTTTCAAGTCATCAACTTTGGTATTTAGAATTTGAAAATATCTCACCTTGAAAATGTCAGCCCGAAAACTGTACACCTTCATTACGTCGTTAAATATATTTCTAGATATTTTACGAGTTATTTCCCTTCCAAAATACAGGCATTGAGCAATTTCAAACTCCCCCTTCATGAAAAAAGTCACCTCCATCTTCTCTATAACCCAATTTTCCAAGTGTTTGTGAAGAATATACTGATCCAGAATGAGTAAATATAGCTGAACGAGAAAAGTATGCCCCCATGTTTCACTTCTTCAATTCCACTCGCATTTCTATGCAAGGTAATAACCCAGAAGCAATTCACGGTGACCACGCGAGCTGTGGAATCACACTCTAAGAACACGTCCGGCATCTTTCCAGCGCGGCTGGAAGCAGCGGCCCCGGCTTTCTCTCCGGCGTGCCTGGGCGGTCACGGTCACATCGCCCTGACATCCGTGGCCTTTCCAGACCCTGCCTTGCTCCAGTCAGTGAAGTGCAATCTCGGAGCTAATTGGTCTGGTGGCTCTCCAGCCTGACCCTCTCGTCTTGCTGAGCTCATTATGATTGTTGCTTAAAATAAAATATGAGAGGAGACTGATGCGGGACGTACTGAGATGAGTCGGAAAGAATTGGAAAGCGGTAGAAAAGAATTACAAGTATCCGAGCTGTGTTCTCATCAAATGGCAAAGAGCTCTTTTAGTCGGCGAAATGTGGAATGTGGCATCATTTTCTAGCACTTTGAAGTAATTCCTGAGTGGAGAAGATAGTAGAACTAGCAACAAGAACATTTTCAAGCCAAGTATGCAAAATAGAACTTGAATAAAAAATAAGGAATAGTTTCGAATTTCACAGTTTATTGACGAATTTTATTCAGCATTTTATTTAAACACAAAACCACACTTTGTGAAATGCAAGCTGTCGGCTACTTACACCCTGGAGAGCTCCTTTGTACAACACTTATTATTTTTTAAATCAGTGATCACGCCTTGAAATGAAACTCTGATTTGCTCTAGCGGCAAGAATAAGATGTGATGTAAAGAAAGACTTCATTACTTGCCATGAATGATGATAGACAGATTTAAATTCGTGCATGTGTCTCCTCTGCGACCCCGGTCTCTTGTTCTGCTATGCAACGATGGTTGTTAATATTTTACTAAAAAAACGCAGCTCTGTTAAGCCACACAGGATAATTTTTAATATGGGTATTCGAACAGATGCATTTTTTAGAAGAGTACAGCACAGAATTTTTAATGATTATAATTTTTCTTTGTCGTACGAATATGATTAAATTTTGACAACGTGTAGGGTAAACCACACGGGATTTTTTAATAAGGGTTTTCTAACACATGCATTTTTTTTAAAAGACACGCAAAATATTTTATGAACAGAATTTTTCTTTGTCTTGCGAATGTGATCGTATTCTAACAACGTCAAATGTAATTTGCAAAAATGTAGGAACTTATAATGAGACAATGCATAAAGAATTAAACAGACGCAAAATAAAATTCTCAAAATGTATCAAATAGTCTATTATTTCTATTAAGGCATATACTTTATTTTTTTTTTAATTAGATGCAACCTTAACACATCTAAAAAATGTTTTCATTGTCATGGCGTTCTCTTAAGTTGAATAAAATTAAATCACTATTTAAAACACACCTCATATGTTGCAGTACCTTCAACTTTAAAACTCATTTTGTTCGATGAGCGTGTGACCATTGCAACGCTGCCTCGCAGTACTACGAAATAATCTTAGCAAATAAATTGTTTCCCCGATTCATTTTTTCTAGACTCACTCTTCTGCTATGAATATAAAGTAAATCTAGAAAAATGATTGAAAAATTTCTTTCAAGTCGGTATCTTTCGAGCGCAAACTAACGTTCGGTACCCTTTACCATCCAGGTGAAATTCGAAATTCATTCCTGAAAACAGTTCTAATGTGTTTTGCTCCATGTCGAATTTGTATCCTATCTTGCTATTTAAAGTTCACAGCCAAGCGGCAGTTCCTTCCTCATTCTGATGGCGGTGACTGTCTGATGCCAGTGCCAGCCTTGTAACGGTGGCTGTGAATACGGTAATATGAGTTAAAAAATTCAGAACTCAAAGGGCTGAAAAAGCGCTGCTCAAGGACGCGCACAAATGCGTCTTTTCGGCAATTAAATGATTGATGCTCACGCGCATGCATCACAGCATCATTGTTTGTCTTAGTATGTATGTCATTCTCTTAGTAATTGAACTCCAGCCGTTTTCTAAGCCACTAAAAACTCCCTTAACACATTGACTGCGATGGGTTAAACTGGAGTTCAATATCCAACTCAAATTTAGAGTCAAAAGTTGTTAAAAATTTTATAAATAGAAAACACTAACTGGTAAAATAAACGTTATTAATTTAAAAAGATTGTTAAAAAGCTTTCAAACGACCCATCGACCCAAAAACTAAAAGACGACCCACCGGTGGGTCATACCGCAATGAATGTGTTAAGAATTTGCATTAAGGAGAAAAATCAAGTACAGAAAACGCTTCTCTCAGGTGAGAATTGTTAGTGTGTCAAGAGATCAGTGTGAAAAATAACGCACTTGCATACGGGTTTAATTCGAGCTTAAGGTCTCAGGTTGAGGGTAAAAAATTTCGATGGATTTTTCGCCAGAATCACCTTAATTTTAAATGAAAAACGAGTGGGATAACGAACGCTATTCTTAACCAAAACTTCGATCCCTAGACAGGAAGAATCAAGTGAAGAAAATTTTCATTCATTGCGTAAATGAAGAAATTAGTTTCAGCGAGAGTTCACTGAACTCTTGATAACATCCAATGTTTCACGGTTGCCGAGCTCAAGTCTTCCCGAAATATTCTTGCGAATTTAGAGAATCTGGCAACACTCTGAAACTGGTTTTAAATGCAAAGATACGGAGTCATTCGAGACATAAAGATAACACAGCAAGTTACTAAAATAAATTAATCCCCAAAATGAAACATCCAAGGAAAAAATTAATACATTTCATCAGCATGTCAGAAAACAACGTTGAAAGCATCAAGAATTTCTGTAGGTGGCCTTAAAAGTTCTGTGTCGTCTCCTAGTTGGGAAACTGAGCCAGTAGAACAACGACCGACCTTAATCTGAGAAGGGAGGGGGGAGGCTGGATGTACAAAAGAGAGAGAGCATGGATGAACGACCCCACTGCAGGTCCGAATTGAGAAAGCCAAGGGCAAAAATTGCACGTCTGAAATCACAGCAGAAACCACACAATGACGAGTTGATTTTTCTACATATGTTGGTTGCCTTTCCTTTCGTGCTGTTTGTTTATCTTCGGCGTCTCAAGTTGATTTTGCATTAACTCTTTTTCTGAATTTGTTTCACATGTTCCTTTCTGATCATTTTTTTGTGTGTGGACATTTTCAAGGGAATCACTGATCAATCTGAAATAAATCGAAGCTCTTAATTTGATCAGAAGGAAGCACTTCTGTGAAAGGTTATCAATCTCACCGTTTCTCTTTCAATTGTTAAATTTGATGCAGTCGAGTCGGTGCGGAGACAAGCAAGCAGTAGAGTGCCAAATTTCTGTTTTTAGATGCGGGTTCTCCTCTCACGTGTGGGTATGCGTCGAGTCGCGGTTCGTTCACTACATGTGACATTAGCGTTTCTACCTACAAAGTACAGAGATTATTCGATTTTCCGTGACCTTATGAAATTTAATTTTTCCATTTTTGAATTAAAACTTCGTCCTCGAAGTACGCCATAGTTGATCGCAGCACGCTCATCACGTCAAAAGCAAAGCCAAAACACGTGACTACGCAGGTGCGCATCCCGAGCAACATAAACAAGCCGAGTCTTGCATGCACTGGGTTGAATTCTCTGCTGAGTAAATAATCGCTAATCTTGAACTTGGTACATGCAGGTCGATTGCGATTGTCATGTTCAAATTTTTGCTAATATTTCCAAAACATAATAAATAAATGTTTCAAATATATAATAAATAAATATTTCAAATATAAAAATAAATGAATATTTCAAACATGAAAATAAATAAATATTTCAAATATATAATAAATAAATATTTCAAATATATATTTGGTATACATTTAAAATGTATTATAAACAAATATTTAAAACATACAACAAATTTATATTTCATATATATAATAAATAAATATTTCAAATATATAATAAATACATATTTCAAATAGACAATAAATAAATATTTCAAATGCTAAATAAAGAAATATTTCAAATATTCCTAATAATATTCATATATATCCTAACATGACATTCACACACACATACAGCGCATTGACCTAATTCTCGGATGTGCCCAAAGTTAGAGGGCGCACTTACTCAATAATAATAATGAGAGGTGTTGATACAATCAACATTAAACTCACTCAATGTGTACGCGTGTGACGTGACTCACTCCATCTCATCAGAAATGAAGGAGGCAATGTTCTTAAATTGAGAAGTCCTCAAATGAAATGCTCGTAGCTTTTAGTCAAAACAGTTAGTTCGTGAAGTAGAGATGTTTTATTCGCTTCAAGAGTTTGTTTAACACATTGACTACGCTTTTACGGCTGCTACGGTTGGTTCGGATAGGTTGTGAGTAGCAGAATTGAAAAATCGGCTGTTCTACTCGAACCCATTCTTATTCTTTCTAAAAAGTGTAAAAAATATAATTGCAAGACTATATTTTACCTCGTGCGCTAAAATCAATGTTAAGCAAGTAGTGAACAATTGAAATGTTATCAATTTCTGCCGGTGTGCAAATGAGCAATTTACCTAGTGGCTCACATATGTTTCAGTACGTAGTCACCGTGTTAATTCACTTGTTTAATCTCTCAATGCACACAAACGTCACTTCTAACAAACACAATATCACAAATGATGACGTTTTTATTTACGTGTCCACAAAATACTCATTATGGTCATCAAAACAGTTTTACCATACATCACCATCAAATCAACTGAAAATGAAATATTTTGCAGATTTGGTTGAGAAAAATGGAAGCCTTGGCAATGCTTTTGCATGAAACAACCAGTGTCTATATGTGTGTGTCTTCCCTTACTCAGTGGTGGTCTAGACTAGACAACTGTTAAACTGCTAAGCGATCAATAAATGTATTTTGACATTTCTTAGGAGCAAGCGATCTGAAAAATGAAACCAAAGATCATTCATGCATTTATTTAAGGGCGCGAGGAATAACTTTTTTCGGGAGAATGGAGAATTGTACAACACAACTCTTCTGAGTTGTTCTTTTTCCGGGAGCTAATTAAAAATTACCCGCTATGTAATGACCGCTATTTTATTCTTACGGTTAATCAAAAATTCCTTGTCAAAAATAACCTGTTAAAAATAACCCGTCAAAAATCACCAATATTTTTACTGACAGCTAATCCAACACTAAAGTTCAGTTTCTATCACTTTGGTCATAAAGACACTACTCGTGTAAGAGGCAGCGAGTCATACTTCATCGTTTCACACTTGCGCGTCTGACAAGTCGGCCTTCTACGCGTCTGCCTGGACGTGGGGACGACATGAGACATCTTCAAGTTTGTCATGTTCTACGCAGCCAGGGGAGGCCACGGGGGCCATGCGATGCATATTTCAGTGACGTATTGCTCGCATAAATAAATGGTTAAAAAAATTAAATAGTAGAACGTTATTTTGCAATTTCCTGGGAGGAGAAATTCACTTTTTGAATACAGTTCTGATCAGTCTCACTTCTCGTAAACCAGGCTCGTTTAAATCTTTATATTTTGCATTACCTCAATTAGTTTTACGTCCTTCAGAGCACACACGCTTGTATTAACACGTTAACTGCGTTTGCGCGGTAACTGTGGTCGGTTTCGTTAGGTTGGAAGTAGCAAAATTGAAAAGCTGCCTTTTCTGCTTGATTACTCTTTTTATCCTTTCTAATATACGGGAAAAATATGATAGCACGAGAGCAATTCAACTTGCACGCTACAGGTAAATTCAAGTGAAGGTACTAAAATAATTTAAAATCTATTAATGGATACTGATCCATAAATGAGCAATTTACCTATTGCTATCTACAATACGCATGCAGTTAACGTGCTACAACGTTGCTTGCGATACGACCCATCGGTGGGTCGTGCTTAAGTTCTTCCTGCTGCAAAACGACTCAGTGATTGGTCGATTAAAAAGGTTAACAATCTTTCAAAATTAGAGGTATTTAATGGAACCAGTTGATGTTTGATATTTATAAAATTGCCAGCAACTTTTGAACTTGAATTTGAGTTGATTATTAAACTTCAGTTTAACCCAGCGCAGTCAACGTGTTTAAATATCATTTATTTTGTTAGACGTGCATGAGTGCAGTTTTGCTGTGTAGGAAACTTCTGTTTCACGTACAGCTCGGCGCAGAACGCCACCAGCGAGCTGAGGCTCAGGATGCAGTACAAAAGGAAGGCCCCAGAGAGGTGGTCCAACGACAGCGCCACGAAGCCTGTGATTTCTTCCCTGTGCTCTTCCTCGACTGGAGGCTTTTTTGCTGTAGACTTTTTCTCCTGAATTCCAACTTGTTTCCCTTCCAAGCGCTGAAAAATAAACATAGTGAGCGATGTTATCAAATGTATAAGATATTTACAGCGAGGAGAATATCAAGTTGTTTGAAGTAATTATAGAAGCAGTCTTTTTCGTGAACGATATTTCGTGATATTCTCAGTCGTGCATTTTCAGCTTGGTTATTTGTGAGCACTCTTGCTTCATATATCAAAATTTTTGACAGAGAAATTACACGCTTTTTCCTTTCCTCAATATTTGTATAGCTACTGGCGGGCCCGAATAAGTTCAGTGACTTCTAGGGCATCCTACCATCAACATTATTCTAAACTGTACAATAATGTTTAACCTAATTCACTTAACCTAATTCCGCATTAGACTGATCAGTGAATTAGTTTCTAGAAAGTAGAGCCATAAGCCAAAAAGCCGAGCAGTTCTGAGGACTGTCTCCGCCTCCCGCTGCTGATAAGATGTTTCAGTGTTTTCTCACCTCCAAGCTTTGCAGAAACCAGTGACGCACAAGTCCGGACTCAATTAGCCTCTCGATCACGATGTCCACGGAGCTCTTCAGAGGGGAATGCTTCTGCAGGGCCATTGCGATGCTGTAAGGAGCGAAGCATTGCTGCCCGAAACAAGAATTATGTTATTTACGTAGATTTATTATAAGGAGCTTTTAGTGAAAATTTCATAACTATTCAAGGAAATGCACGTGGGCTTCAGTTCCTTAATCTTTACGTCCTGAGTGGAACAGAAAAGATTGTAACGGCTAAACTAAATTGAATAGGAAAATGCTTATTATTACAGTAGGAGCTCGATTCTTCCTTTATAATTTTACTCTTTCAACAATATGTTCGACTACGACAGATTCCTAAAAGGCTATACCTTCATGATACGCAAAGACGGTACTCCAGATGGCGCTGTGAACTGTGTGGCTATGGTGTACTCCAGAAACTGCCTGTTGTGAAGGTATACGCTCTCACCACGCTCGACCAGAGGCCAAATGGATTCGAGAGAGTCGTAAGCTACAAATCTGTCAGCTAATCCCTGAAAAATAAATTTCGAAGCAGAGTGAGGTACGAATCTCGTTGCTATACTCTTAGGTTTGTTGCTTGAAAGTCGTAAGCCTCTTAAAGCCAAATTCATATCTTCAAATTGTGCTCGTCATAGCCGTGTGGTTTAAGGACCTGCCCTTCCGTGAAGGCATCGAGGGTACGAATCCCAGCGCTGGGTGGTGATTTTCTCCGTGGGGTATAAGAGAAAAATTCAAAGCACAATACCTCACTCTACCTGCAGGTGTCTGAAATGGGTACTGGCCTTGACCGTTAGAAAGCGTCATGGCGTCCTGCTAATTATAAGGCATTTGGAAAAACACTGTACAAGGTGATATGGATCAGGCTTGAATTGGAAATAAAGCATCCTTTATTTCCAACATGCAAATCTTCTGATGAAAGAGTATCTCTTAATGGAGAATTCTACTGCCGTTCTCGCTTTGTTGTTAGACGTGCAACTTCACATTGTGCAGAGTTTAAGTCAGAAATATTTGCTATGTCAGCAGTTCCACAAACGAGAAAAAAGTCAGAAGTAAATAAGTACCATAAAAACTGTTACGTTCCATCACATTTCCAAACGCGTAAAGAAGGACTAAAAATATAAACACATATGATTTACTTACCTACAGTGAATTTGAGTTGATCCAGCCCTACCTTGAGGTAACTTGAGTGAACTTGAGGTAACTTACATTGAACTTGAGTTGATCCAGCCCTACCTTGAGGTAACTTGAGAAAACTTGAGGTAACTTACATTGAACTTGAGTTTATCCAGCCCTACCTTGAGGTAACTTGAGGTAACTTACATTGAACTTGAGTTGATCCAGCCCTACCTTGAGTAACTTGTGGTAACTTACATTGAACTTGAGTTGATCCAGTCCTACCTTGAGGTAAGGATCCACAGCAGACGCCAGCGCCTCCTTGAAGAAGTCCCCCAAGGATGCAACGGGAAGAACAGCCTCGTAAAGTTGTTTCACAGTCTCATATGAAGGAGTGCTTCTGGTGACCGTCAGGAGCGCGGTGAGGTTGCTGGAGTACGCGACCGTGATCACGATGCCACACAACCAAGTTACACTTATCAGCAGCCGCCCGTATGTCAAAGGCATTATTGAACTATTGAAATACATGTTATCATTGATTAACTCGTGATTAAATCACCGTATAACAAGAAAAACTATTGGCTCACATGTTGTTGAATAATGCAATTTGAATACGTGTGGTCACACAGAGCTGTTTGTATACATGTGGTCGCTAACCTTCATAGAGCATCTTGAATAAATGTGGTGGAACTAAACAACTTCAATACCAACGCGTAACCATGGCGATTGTTAACAAACGATTGAACTATTGCAATTTTTATATTTATTATCATATTTATAATTTGTATTCTAAAAATTTTATCGAGGAATTTGAATACCTGTGTTCAAACTGCGGACAATTTAATTTTTTGCAGCAGTGCCAGTGCCCTTAATGAGAACACAATAGTAAAAATTGTAAAAAAATGTCCTCATCACAAGTTATACTATTTGTTTCAAATATGTTTTTAGCATTCTTTTTCTTCTTGTATCGTTTAAATTTTCGCCTTGTATTGTTATTCCAGGTATCAGAGGTGAATGAATGGTCACTTTCTCACGGTGGCAGCTAGATTTCATTCTAGTGATGCTAGAATCGAAATGTTTAATTAAACTGAATGTTTTTACTGTCTTCTCGTTCACCCTGGACTGTAAGAGACCAACACATAACAGCATTAGAAAACTTAAGACTTTAAGTCAGTTAATTAAGGGGACAAACGCAGAACAGACGCATTGGATTAATCCCGCCTTACTTGAATTTTTTGCACGCAATTCCTCACTTTTTTACGTTTACTTTACGTTTACTTTACGTTTACTTTACGTGTACTTTACGTTTACTTTACGTTTACGTTACGTTTACTTTACGTTTACTTTACGTTTACTTTACGTTTATGTTTACTCACACCCGTCTATTGCAAGCACTCGACTCCGACACACTTTAATTAATGCAACCTAAGTGTATGCTTTGTTCTTTCTAAACCGAAAAAAATTAGTTAATATGAATACTCGTTCATTTCGGTCCGATAACATTATCAGAGAGAAATTAAGATAGATTTATAAGATTTAGAAAACAAAGAAGTTTTTTTAAGTTAGGTGTTAGTGTTAGTTTTCGGAATAAAATCTTTTAAGCATTTGGTACAGTTTCAAGTACGAGCATATGCCTGTTATAATGACATACTCGTACTTAGCGCACTATACCAAATGCTTAATGATGCTTTCATTCACAGAAACAACTTCTTACTTCAACAAATTCTTTGTTTCAGGATAGCACTATACCCTCCAGTGTAACGCATATACGTCATTTACCACGACAATGTTTATCAACAACAACGAATATAGCGCCCTTAACCCCAACAATGTGGTCACCGTGGCCGAGTGGTTCATAACGCGCCCTCACGGGAAAGTGTTGACAGTTCGAATCCCGGCAGTGCCGCCCGGTGATTCTCCCCGTTGGGAAAAGGGAGAACTCAACCACAATTCCCCACTCCACCCAGGTGTCGGAAATGGGTACCAGCTTACCGAAGGTAACCGTCATTGCGTCCTGGTGTTAATTATAAGGCATTTGAAAAGCCAATGTACAAGATGATGTGTATCAGGATTGACTGATTGGACTAAAGCATCCTTCCGTTATCGTGAAGGGTCCGCGAAGTTTACCCTAGATGCGTGCTGTACTGGCGTCCACTTCACTTGCTCCCGCAAGATGATGCCGAACGTCACCAGGGATGTTTCGACGAAACTGCGATGCTTCTCCTGACTGTAATCAAACACAAATATTTGTCAGTGGAAACAAACTATATGATTAATTAGACATCGCACAGCATAATGAAATTGAAGTCGAATTTTTTTTTGGTCAATTTAATTAGAGTCAGGAATAAAAAGTCAGACAGTTCCTGTTTTTGATTTAAAATAAACACTGACGATATAGCACATGCATTCTCTGTAATGTATATTTTTCGCAAATATTCATAATACACCTTATAACCCAACACACTGCCAGAAACCAAAGCTTACCATGTACAAAAAGTGATGTGAAAGTGTAACTCTTAGTTTAAGCGACGAAAAACGCATAAACTTCAAAAATATATCGAATGTAAAATAAAAGTATTAAACTCAGAGGGATTTTCATGTACCATGTAATGTTATAAATCTTAAATCTCATGAATCGCTGAAAACGTTTGATGCCTTATTCTTTTGATATTAAATCCTATTAGAAATTAGGGTATGTGGTGAACTTTAGAGCGCGAAACAACTGGATGTAACGTGCGAGTACTACAGACATTCTTCCCAAAATTTTATCCTTTTCTGGTGAAGTCAATTTTTTGGATTATGTATGAATCATTTACGATTCACTCAAATATTCATATAAGCTAGAAATGATGTGTCTTTGTCTGAAGTGAGTTAAATCATCTTAATTTCTGTTCCGAAAATTTTCATTCCGGAGAACATGAGGGTACGCAAAATTAAATAGAATCCCATCTAAAGCTCCAATAATTTCATTTTACTGCAGAGCAAAATTTTTTCAGATATCAGACGGTAGACTGACATACTCAGTTTAGGAACCAGCGGCTGCCATTTTGCACTGCACAAATATTGTGAGAAACGCGCGTTTTGTGAATTCTGGCGATGAGTAATAAAAAACCAACAATTGCAATGTAAAATTTTCTATGTACTGTAGTTGAAGAAAATGCACTTGAATGATTCTTATTGAAGTGCAAACTGTATGTATTCAGTTGGCTTGAACACGTCATCTATGAAATAATTCTTACAATAATCGATCCATGAAATTTTTCAAATTAAGTATTCATTTCTCAAAACTTATTAAGCTCTCAGTTTTTGGAACTCCATAGTGGAATAAGTTTCTCCATTGTATAAAAAAACTCACTAACTATTAAATAAGTCAATTCAAAAGTGACCAGCCATTCCACATCTCTGTCATAGAAAATAAAGCGAAGAAAGGAAATGAAAGAAAAAAGTTTATTTCCAATAGAGATGATATGAAAAGCACATCATTTGTTGTTGAACTATCTCAAAGTAAAGATCCTTAGTTGATATACACACGTGAGTATCGTAATACAACCATACTGCAACATCTAGTTCTATAACTCAAACTAAACCGTTTGTTTAAAATCTGCTCACTGATATTTTTAGGTCAGCATTTCAAACTCTGCGAAGCTGAAATACCTATGCTTGAGTTTTTCAATTTTTTAATGACTACTGTTGTTTTTACCTATTATTGCATTGTAGTTTTTCGCATCGCAACATCGCATTTCTTACCATCCCTACTGCGATGATTTCACACGTGGCTTGTATAACGCAGTCGATAATGAAACCATAATTAGGTTCATTTGGAATTCATGTTTTGGAATTTTAAGCTATTTGTTCCTTTAAGCAAACCCAATTAATCACCGTGTTTTATTTTATCTTATGTACCAGTGTCAGTATGTTATTATTTGGAAAACCGAGAGAATGAGAAACCTCAAATATTTTTGATGTTGTTAGACTTGATTTTTCCAATATTTTTGTCAGAAAATTAGAAACTAGCTCACTTTCGCGTTTTCTAAGCATTAGTTGAAGAGAAAGATGTTCATAGTAGAAGTAAATGCAATTTATTCCATTAAAGAGCAATCATTGAAATTTTCCTAAAATAAATTTGTATTTCTTACAAATTAAATGAATAAACTAAAAGATACGTTCGTCAATTATGCATTACTTCCTTATTTTATTGTCAAGCTCATGCGTCGGTGTGCAAGAATATTTTATCAATAAAAATCAATTATTAACTTCATGTGAGTGACGCACTGACACTAGATTATTTTCATTCCACGTACGTCAATTACATTTGTCACTAACTCAAAACCGTTAAGCATATGTGTCAAAGCCGACATAAATAGAAACTTCTACTCTCACTAAAGCGTTTTTACCAATGTTCGCCGTTGTAAGCAGGTGAGGGATGAGTTCACCTGTATGAGGTGTTGAGGAAGAGGGTGAGGGAGCCCCAGAGCGCGAGGCAGCCCAGCCCCACCGCCACCCAAGTCACCCTCGAGAAGGGGAAGGTGAGACGCTGCCACGGTGCTAGAGGGGCTCCTATGCCTGCCATGAAGCATGACACCTGCGGTGCCGACAAAATATCATAAAATATCATAAAATATCATAAAATATCATAAAATTTCATAAAATATCATAAACTTTCATAAAAAATCGTAAAATATCATAAAATACCTTTAAATGTTATAAACTACCTCAAAATTTCAAATGATGTCCTAAAAATATCATAAAATAGCATAAAAAATCACAAAATTTGATAAATATGTCATAAAATATCATTAAAATATCATAGGAAATATCATAAAATATGTCATCCATTTCCGAATGTAGAAGTATGAAACTAGAGATAAGTTAAAAAACAACGGCCAACAAAATGTAACCAAAGAATGACATTTTTTCCAGGTTTGCAACTTCAAGTATGAAGCTTCAAATATTATTATGTAGAGTTCTCAAAGCGATTGGACGTAAGTGGGACGAGTGACAAAATTGGATTGTATTGTAACCCAGATTCTTGTACAGTTTTGTTCACCAAACTGTCATGTCGCACAAATTACCAAAATTTCCCCAATTTATATTTAATCAGTTTCTGTTGAAAGTTTGTTTTCAAAACTTTTGAGTAATTTTTAATTCAGCACACTTATTTTTTCACAACGCTCCTTCACTCTTGTCTGCATCATCGAAAGCTTGCAAGACCCTTTCGAGCATTAGCTAATCATCCCTAATGTATCACATGTGCTTCATCAGCTGCTGCCTAATTTTTAACTTCAATATTCCAATTTTCGGAATATGGTTCCACACTTTTATTTAGCAGGCGAATCAACGAAAGGAATGACGTATGCTGGCCAGGAAGGCTTTTTTCTGTCGTAAATAATGTTCTTCGAAAGATGTGGAATATTTAACAAGTAGTGGTACAGGCTTACAATTGGATAAGCTAACTTCTCGCAGCGTTATATAAAGTTGTCTCAACAAGTTGGTTATTTCATGGACAGTAACCTGCTTTGATAAACTCACTTTACCACCGTAGTAAGAAATGCACTTTACAGAAGGTTTTCGCCACCTAATTAGGTGAGCTTACCGCGACACCGTAGTAAATAACGTCCTTCACAGAATGTTCTCACCACCTGATTTAGTGAGCTCAACTCGACACCGTAGTAAATAACGTCCTTCACAGAAGGTTCTCACCACCTGATTTAGTGAGCTCAACTCGACTCCGTAGTAAATGCCGTCCTTCACAGAAGGTTCTCACCACCTGATTTAGTGAGCTCAACTCGACACCGTAGTAAATGCCGTCCTTCACAGAAGGTTCTCACCACCTGATTTAGTGAGCTCAACTCGACACCGTAGTAAATGCCGTCCTTCACAGAAGGTTCTCACCACCTGATTTAGTGAGCTTACCTCGACGTCGTAGTAAATAACGCTATTCTCGGTACGTTTTTTTAACACATTGACTGTGGTACAACCCATCGGTGGGTGCTGCTTAAGTTCTTTCTGCTGCGAAACGACCCACCGATTGGTCGTTTGAAAAAGTTTTAATTATCTTTTAAAATTAATGGTACTTAATGGACCCAGTTACTGTTCGGTAGATGCGAAATTTCCAGCAACTTTTGAATTTAAATTTTAATTGAATACTGAACTTCAGTTTAATCCATCGCAGTCAATGAGTCAATAACGTGCCTTCATGAACTGACCTCGGCATCGTAAGGGGCGCTGTACTGCACGGCGTCTTGTCGGAAGAGCGTCAGGAACAGGTTACCGATACCCAAGTCTGCCTCAGTCCTGTTGACCAGGCCCACCATGCCCGTCCACACGCCGTCCTTCAGAGTGCCCCAGTACTCTCCTGTGAGGCAGCTAGTGATAATATCTGCTCCTGAATTGGGAGCTGGGGATTTCTTAAACGTTCACCAGCGGTAGGTAATAATCTGCATACCTCAATTGAAAGCTGGTGGGGAATTTTCAGTGGTATCTCTCTAGTATCGACGAATAATAAGCGCACTTGAATTGAAAGTCGTATAATGTTCAGTGGCATCTCTCTAGTATTGACGAATAAAAAGCGCACTTGAATTGAAAGTCGTATACTGTTCAGTGGCGTCTCTCTAGTATTGACGAATAAAAAGCAGACTTGAATTGAAAGTCGGATAATGTTCAGTGGCGTCTCTCTAGTATAGTTGAACAATATGCATACATGAATTGAAAGCTGGTGGATGATGTTCAGTGGAGTCTCTCTTGTAGTATCGATGAAGTATTAATATACTGTACGCCACTGCTTTGTAAGGTGGTGTAAGATATCCTGTAGCCCCTTTGTGAGGCAGCTAGTGATAATATCTGCCCTGAATTGAGAGCTAGGTCTTAAATGTTCTGCAGCGGTAGGTAATAACAATATTACAGCGGTAGGTAATAACAATATTACAGTGGTAGGTAATAATAACAACTTTCAATTCAAGTAACCATATTATGTATATTTGAATTGAAAGTTGGAACATAATGTTCAGTGGCGTCTCTCTTGCAGCATCGATGAGGTGATAACATGCCGTATGCCACTGCAATGTATCCTGGCACAAGATATTCAGTTGCTCCACTCTTGTAATTATACGATAATATCTGGAGCCTATGTTCAAGTAAGTGTATAATGATGAGTAATGTTCAAGCTAGTGCGGTCTGGCTTGAGCTGATGAGATTGCCGTATCTGTTACTGAAGTGTAAACCTGCTCAGAGGTGCTTCTACTGTGGTGGTGGGTAAGCAGACAATCTCGAAGTAATTTAAGTGCATAGTGAAAAGGGCTCAAGCCTCACGTGCTCCACCGGCGGGAAATAACGGCCAGGAAAATAAAGTTTATTCCACTACAAAAATTTACATTTATGTGCGTTAAATTACTAAATAAATAAAAATGGTCATTTCATTCGGCGGAATCGGCGGAAACTCGGCGACACAAAATCGCTGAGCTTTGGGGCCATGCACACTACCAGAAGCCTCAAATCCAATTCAACCATTGTACTGAGCCACCCATCTTGTATCATTGTACTGACAGGCAGAACACTCGCTCAATCTGATACATATAATCGTCATTAATGATGACACTCTCTCGATTTGGATAAAGCGTTTCTTTTCTATTTTCAATCAATCTTTCTAAAGAAGATTATAATCCTCAAGGAAAGATTTAGAAAGCAAATTTTTGCGAGAGAGATCGATCATATTTCCAGAGGTTTTAACACAGCTGGAACATTCTTAAAAAAAATTTGTCTCCCTCATCTTTAGAAAATATTTATTCCGCGGCGGTGCGTAATAAAGTCTACGGTGTTGCACCACTCTACAAGCAGCTAACTTCTCGCTTTCTGCGTCCCCCACTGGTCCTGTACAAGCCTCAACATTACTTACATATGTGCAGACCAGTAACTGACAGCCACCACCCAATAAATTAGAAAAGCTGCTTTTGTGTGCCTTCAGAAATGTTAAATCTTCAGTATCACTCGCATTATTGTGATGATTTGTACCCACCTTGTCTCATGATTGAAGTTTTGCACTATCACACAGAATTTAATTACCGACAAATAAATGCAATATCCATGAAATTGATTCACAGGAGTCTCGTTAATACAGTCTTATACGCAACATATCGGGAGTGCGATGAGCACGGAATATTCAGTCATACAATTTGATGGACGGATGTCAGAGGAGTTTTATTACTTCTTGTTGTTATTGTCTGTTATTGCTTGTGCTGTTATTTCCTTTTTTTCAAAACCAAATTTGATGTCTCTTTAACAGGGTGAGTAAAATTCACTGAGAATTGATTCACTGAAGAATCAGTTACATTTTCATTTTCTACATTTCAGTGCACACACATGCAGCATATAAGTCAAAATACTGAGAGCAAATATCGGTTGCTGAATTTGATCATACTTTAATTATTCAGAGAATTTAAAACTCAAAGAATCCCAGTACAACACTTTAAAAGCCACTTCAATCAAGCGGCCTCAATTCAAGTAAACGTAAATTTAAAAATCACGCAACATGAGGAACAATAAGTTCACCTGGCGCAGGCTCCTTGTAAACAACGGAGAAGTTGAGCGCCGTCGCCAATGCTCTCAACACTTCGACATCGATGCCAAAACCAAGCTTCTGCCCTCCTGAGCCGTCGCTCTCGAAGAACACACTTGGCTTCCACTCGAAGATTACCACCTGAAAAGAGTGAAATTCTGTGCTTCCATAGTTGAGGAATTGATCAACCGGTGTGAATATCGGGAAAGAGTTCAGCTATGCCATAACAGAAGAATTAAAAAATACAGTCAATCCTCGAGTTGCACATCTTCTTGTGAGAACCTCAACTTATTCGGTTATAAATTAGTTCGTGTAGTTCAGTTTTAATATGATGCTTGATTTAAGTTATGATTAACTGGGACTAATTTTTGTCTGCGCAAGTTGAGGTTCTCATAAGATGATTTGGCAAGGCTCGAAAGTCGACGGCAATACATATGTAATTATTAAGTTGGAGGTAGTTTCAATGAAGCGTTGTCATTACAAGGAAAAGATTACGAAGGATTTGAGGTAGATAGTCAAGTAAGATTTCGGGGAGATAATGCAAGGCTCAAAATTTCTTGCGCCTTCTTGAATTTTCCTTCCTAAATAAATAAGGTGAACAAAATACTTGTATATCAGTTGTTTTTGGGTGTCACTCTGTCACGCGGGATTTTCAGAATGTCGGTGGCATTTCCATCATTAGAAAAAGAAACGCAGTTTAGAAGGTGACGATGTTCACACAGGAACGCCTTTCCCAAACATTTTTACTTAATTGGTCAGTAAGACTTGAATATAACATTGAAAAATTAAATAACCATTTATAATTTTCTGGTTTCCAAGAAAGACATTTTTACATAAACAGTTACTGAAAGGATATCTTCCAGAAAACAGTAAATATGGTTACCTCTCTGTACTACAAATATGTTCACATTTCGAATCTCTAACAAGAAAAGACGAAATCAAGTATCAAATCTTACTTTCAGTTTATAGTTGTTGAGGTTCAGTACAGCGGGAGAGTTGATAGAGTACGGGATATTCAGATATGATGCAACGTCCTCTGCAAGCTGTTTTTTGTGCACATGCTCCACACAGTCCGTTCTACCGAACACGCGGTGCCGAACAACCGTCCATGGTAACGATGGATTACCAGACTGGGGAAACAAGATATATTGAATTGGGGATGTAATAGATACAAGACATAAGTTGAAAAAACAACTGAAAATGAATTTAAGGAAGCACAGGAATGGAGAAAAACAAAATAAAACAGGGGAAAACAACTGAAAATAAATTTAAGGAAATACAGGAATAGATAAACACGAAATGAAACGGAGGAAATAATGTTTCCAAAAGTCGACGCAGGCGGGTCATCTTTTTTAGATGAAAACTTAATGAGAAAAAAACGGGCCGCGTTACTTGATACAAGTACAGAGCTTACGTAGATTAGTTGGCCTGGAACCAACAGAAGGTGTGAAATTAAAGTTTTTCTATATTAAAAAATAAACTATTTCATCTTTTTTGCTGTTTTTATTGCTGTGCGTAAGTTAGCTGATCTTCCAATTCTCATGATGAGGTATTGTGTTCCTGAATTTTGGCCCTGAAGTTTTCAAAAAGTGGACAATAAATGATACTACAATGGCAATGGTTGGCAATAGCAATAAATGAATCATGGCTGCATGGCAAACTTTGATACTAATAGCAGAGCTATTTCGTGTCCTCGGTATTTGAGCGAGGAGTACTGTCGTTTCATTCTTTGACGAGACTGGACTCGAACTAAGCAAGAAATTTCATATACAGGGTGGCGCATAAGTAACGCACCCTTTTAAAAAATAACTGCTAAATAAACTATGAAAGGTATAACGATAGGGTTAATTGCAAACGATAGAGGAACTCTTAAAGTTTATTTACATGTCGTATCCTATCTACAGATACCCAGTGTTATCGAATATATTACTTGTTAAATAAAGCCGATTTAACCTATATTGTAAAATACAGCATTAAATGTCAATTATCACTGTGATCAGTCTATTGCGAACCTAGGTTAAGTGAACTAGGTTAAACATTACTGT
>JACJUY010000441.1:32543-44140 GCA_014220935.1 Platorchestia sp. MABIK | reverse complement strand
AAATTGTTTAAATTGTTTAAATTGTTTAAATTGTATATTGCGGTAATAAATCTTTAAAATTTATTTTCAAATGGGTGTGTTACTTATGCGCCACCCTGTCTCTTTGGGAATTTCAGTATCATGGTTACCGAGCTAGTCATACTGTGGTGTCAATAAATGTTTAGTGGGCGGTCCCCTTGTTGCAAATTTGAATCCAGGATGATGTAAGCGGCAGCATAGATTCCAATATGAAAGATGAAAATATATAAGATATTTCATTGTAGAGTCAACGTTCTGTGCCGAGGATAACAAATTTATGAACATATTGAGCAACTATACATACACCCTGTTAAATATATATGTATATATAAATTTAATTTAATTTATATATATATATATATATATATATTTATTTAATTTCTTTTCCTTACATATATAGAAATATTTTATTTATGTATAAATATATTCAAAGATATGTTTAATAACTGGATGAACCCTGCATCCTAAGTCTTGAAGTGTTCCCTGCACATACTTTGGCTGGCAATATGGACAATGTAAATTGTCTAGCTATATGGACTGTGTACTGGCGACAATGACCCGGTGTCCTGACCCAGAAATTTCTTCAATGATCTACCCCCAGTAACTTGACCTGCAGTTTGCACAAAAAGTAAAATTTTTCAATTTTGAATAAGTGAGGTGCAAGATACAGAAATTTTCATTACCCGCATGATATTGGCAGCTCTGGGAGTACGACGCAGCTTGGCAGACTTCGCAAATGACCGGAACTGAGCAGGTGTCCAGCCTACGCTGATGTGCCTGAGTCCAAGAGCATCATTTGAATGGTCAGTAAGAACGGACACGTACAGTCGAAGATTGTGTGATAAGGCCCGAGCAAAGTCAAGAGATGTAAGTCAAAATTCCATACGTACAGTGGGTCTCACAAAATTAACTTTTGGTATACGGGAGTACATGGAATATGAGCTTTATGCAAACGAACCTGATGAGACGCCCGAGCACAGTCAAAAGATGTAAGTCAATATTATATACGTACAGTGGGTCTTGCTAAATTAAATTGTGATGTACGGGAGTACACTGAATAGGAGCTTTATGCAAACGAACATGATGTGAATTTATTCTCCCTTGAACTGGCTGCAAAAATGTGTGCGTTGCAAATACAATGAAGCTTTAACCATGTATACAACTGCTCTTTCTTGCCTGTATATCAATAACACTCCGGTATAACTCGTTCATTCCGGAACCATAAGAAAAGCATTATCAGAGTGGGTGAACATGTTTTCGAGAAGAATTTGAGATCATAAGTGAAGATTTCGAGAACAACTATACTCATCGTCAGTATCTGGAATGAATGAAAAATTTGTACACCTTATCAATGATGTATGAAATAATTTCAGGATAATAGTGACATTACTAAATTTGAAAAAGTCCTAACCTAGTTTAACTTCTACCCTTCATAACCTGTGTGCGGGCTTTAAATAATTATAAAGACTGAGTTTACTCACTAAAAATTCAAAGTATAGCAGTGTAATCAAGATAAATGAGTTGGTCCCAGCATGCTGTGCTACAGCCATTATGTTCCAACTATATTCCAACACTCGTTAATATTTAGAATTCATATGTCTCTGTCTAGAATTTTTGTGGTAACAATATGTTGGTATTTTAAAGATGCTCATGATTTATTACTGATTCTAGAATTATCAGAAGATTACATCCCAGAACTGATCCTAGATAACATTTAGAAGGCTGTGTTCCAGAACTGATACCAGAACGTATTTGAAGCCTATATGTTCCAGGACTGATACCAGAACGTATTTGAAGCCTATATGTTCCAGGACTGATACCAGAACGTTTTTGAAGCCTATGTTCCAGGACTGACACCAGAAAGTATTTGAAGTTTATGTTCCAAGACTGACACCAGAAGGTATATGAAGCCTATGTTCCAAGACTGATACCAGAACGTATTTGAAGCCTATGTTCCAAGACTGATACCAGAACGTATTTGAAGCCTATGTTCCATGACTGACACCAGAACGCATTTGAAGCCTATGTTCCAGGACAGACACCAGAACGTATTTGAAGCCTATGTTCCAGGACTGACACCAGAACGTATTTGAAGCCTATGTTCCAAGACTGATCTCAACACATACCAGGCAGCAAAATCCCAGGACTGGTCAGTGCCATTCAAAAGCGTCAGAAGAGGACCTGGCCCATCGGTCAGATACACGTGCAGTCGGCAGGGCGAGGGTACAGCCCGTACTTCAGGCAAAATGTTGAGGACGTGATCGGTAGACACCACCTGCGTGACACGACAGCAATGTACATAATGTGTGGTGAACAGAAAGATGCACTAGAATAGTGGTATTCATTGCGCGGCTCGCGATGACTCAATTCACGGCTCGCGAATAAGTATGAATCAATTATTTAATATGTAACTTATATTTTATACTTATTTTTTAATTTATACAATATACGCTAACTTGCAGTAGCTACGACTCTCTCAATCAATGCCCTCAACCGAAGTGGCTCTCTTGCAAAAATGAGTGAATAACACTATGTTACGGGCTCATCATTTACGTATCTGTCGTACCACTTTTGGCCGAGGCAGTTGCGCTAACGAAGAAAACATCTCTGATCTTCGATAGCGTTCGTCTGCCACGAGCACCAGCCGACACGCGGCCGGCCCTCTGCTAATCAAACCCAGCAGGAAGACCAACAACGACCGCTTTTCTATCGATGATAACTGATCACTTATGAATGGCACTTTGTGAAAACCGTTGTTCTTTCCAACGCTTGTGGACAGTTTCTCAGCATCAAGAATTTTGGGTGTTTGTTTCTGACCAAATTTATGGGTAATCTTCAGTCTTGTCGGTGCTTTAAAATCTTCAAAATTTTTAGTTTCCGCTAGGATGTTGTCTTTGGTGGAGTCAAGATCTTCCAACTTGGAAGCTCGTGGATCTCCTAATGAAGCTGTAAGTTTATTATTTGAGTTTTCGACTTGTCTTTCAGAGTTATGGGATAAATTGTTCAGTCTGAAATTCAAATTAACTTGGTTGGCAGATGACAGTGTAATTAGGCACAAATTTAACTCCAATACAAAGAGTAGGAGGCACCGCAGCACATCGGCCATGGCTCAATGCACCAATGATCACTAGAGAAATTTCCCAGGCATAAATCTGGAATCGAGAAATCCAAAGGATGAACAGAGGAAATTCATACACCAATGATCGATCAATAGAGAAATTCCCATGGCGTATATCTGGAATCGAGAAATCTAAAGGATGAACAGAGGAAATTCATAGTTGACTATCAGTCATAAAGTGCGCGATTCAAGACAATTATTAATAAGTTTCAGTGATTCATGCACTGCTTTTTGTAACGTTAACTACATTAATTTTAACTCAGAAGTTATATTGCTTCTGCTGAATGTATTTTACAATAGACAATTCAAAAGAAAATTCACACGAAAGCATGAAAGAAAAACAATCTATTTCCAACAAAGTTGATGCATGAAATGTTCAACATGGGTTGTTTTTTTACGAACTATTTGATGGTACAGAAATATATAAATGGTTTGTTGTCTATATTATTATTTGACTCCTAAACTCCGGAATTTAAATTATTAAAGTATGGTTTTGAAATATTTCATGTCAATTTAGGCACTGTAACAGCGGAATTACGACGCAAGAAAATTGAGTTAATTTCGATCTTTTCGATTCGATTGAGTCTATTTCGAGGGAGAAAAGAACAGTTAATAGGAAATACGAGCCAATACGAAATAAAGTAGCAAAAATAGCTTGAACTTGGAAGAAAAAAACACTTCATTATATGAGTAGATCATTCTTATTTATCGAACTCTGCAATAAACTCGATGGGGTATTCAAAACATAATTAGATGCCTCGGTAAAGTAATTCTTATTTTCTCGGAATATTCTTCGTTTATATGTTTCTGAAAAGTTGAGCTCATTTTTTGGGACATTCGTTAACGCTCCTAAAATACAGATGGCTTTCAGAGAAGAGCATTTCTTTTGATCTATGATGGTTAGTGGGTTTGGGAATTTACTTGAATTGGTAATATAATGCATGGAAAATAACGAGCCAGTATCTTGCGTTTGAGGTCATTCGGAGATGAAGACCGTCACTAACCCGGGATAGTGTCTAATTATTTGAAGTCATGATGATGAAGAATCTGTTGTCTGTACGAACACTATTATTTTTCGAAAAATATTAATTCCCTTTTATCGTTCGCCCAGATCATGTGATAATTCATTCATCTGTCTCGATAAACAATGCAATTTCTTCTAACAGTTAAATTACACACAGTCGATTTGACCATTGCCATTGAAAAGAGTTATTTCTGTTCAACGTTGACTTAGCAAAACATAATTTCTGTCTTTAACAGAGCATCCACGCAGCTCACCATGACACTCAACAACAGGGCCTCCACATTGTCCCTCAAAGTCATGACCGTCCCAATTACAGCATGCCATAACATGACGCGTCTGCACAGTTTGACACTTGGACAGAGATACTTAATTGACAAAGATATTTAATTTGACAAAGATACTTAATTGGACGAAGATACTTAATTGTACAAAGATACTTAATTGGACAGAGATACTTGATTGGACAAAGATACTTAATTGGACAAAGATACTTAATTGGGCAAAGATACTTAATTGGACAGAGATACTCAATTGGACAGAGATACTTAACACATTGACTGCGATGGGTTAAACTGAAGTTCGATGTTCAAGTCAAATTTAAATTCACAAGTTGTTAGAAAGTACCAAACATTAATTGGATCCATTAAATACTGCTAATTTTAACAGATTGTTAAAACATTTCAAACCACAAATTTACAAGTTGTTAGAAATTTTATAAATACCAAAGATTAACTGGGTCCATTAAATACTACTAATTTTAACAGATTGTTAAAACTTTTCGAACGACCCATCGATGGGTCATTTGGCAGCAGGAAAAACTTAAGCACGAGAGTCGTCTCGCAGTCATCGTGTAAAGTGAACTGTCGCAGCTGAGGTGACACTCGACTTGCTCGAATGCAGCACACCAAAGAAGCGTTCTAGGACCAACGTCCGCTCAATATACACCTGGCTGAGGCTTAATTAATGTAAGAGGCGCTGTCGCTCACACATGTCCAGTGATCTTACTCAAATAAAATAGTAAAAGAGATCGGAGGCCGAAGATATGAGGGCAAGATTAAACAAGGTGAAGTTGAATAAAGAATAGGAATACGAGATCCCAGGAATGGAGGAGTGTGGCGAAGAATAGGTGGAACGGAAAAATGAAGAAAAATAAAAGCCGTGGGCTTAGAAGAAAATATTATAGCTATATTACACAACAAAGAACGCAGGAATTGGACGAAAATGACAAGCAAAGTGTTTGCGAAATCAAGCGCTGACCATAATTCCTAATTGAATTTTTCATCACATAAAAAGACCCTTCTTATACACCGTGTATTTCGCACACTTCTGTGCGTCACTTTACAAATGCAAGACGCAGTTGAAGCGATTGGAACCTTTGTGAGTTTGATGTACAAAATAATGTACTGCTGTCTGACTGCCGACAGTCTACAGTTTATCGTGAGACAGTGTGCACGGAACGCATTGGAGTGTATAATCCATCCCCTAAATTGTTAATGAGTCGAAAAACTTTACACAAAATCCTGAAACAACTTAACCTTCTTGTTTCATGCAAAAAATCATGCTGTGAATTATAAGAATATGAAATAAGGAATCTAAAAACGAAGAAAGCACCACGTATTGAAATCATATTTAATAAAGATTTATTTATTATTATTTACTAGTCCGCCTCCCTTTATTTGAAATGAGAAAAAAGGCCAAATGAAAGAAAGGTTATAAAACAAACAAATTCAATCTCTCGAAAGTTGATCAGGCCGAGTGCACACGGCCCGTATCATAGATACGCTCATCACGCACACTTTTGGGATGCTTCGGACAGAGAGACAGACGGACGGACGCGGCTCTTATTATAGTATAGATAATTTATTATTATTATTATATTTATTATGATTTATAACTACTTTTCTGTTTATTATTTTTTATCATTTATTTAATTAAGATTATGATTTCAATACGTGGTGCTTTCTTCGTTTTTAAATTCCTAATGATCATTCGCCTCAAGAAAAGTAACTTCCCTAATATGAAATAATAACTAGTGTACATTCGTGTTCACAACATCTGAAGCTCATGGTTTTGCTCTGCTGCTCTGAAGCTCATGGCTTTGTACGAGAACACTGCTACAGTTTCTTTGTCCAGTTTGTCGTACATTGAATGCAAGCATGTAGCGATAGCAATATTTTACCCCAGGCGATGATTAATGTCTTGTAATATTGTAGTCGCTGCTAATCGTCAGAGGTCAAATATTCATAACTGATTACTAAAGTGTACGACATAAAGAGCAAGAGCTCAGTGTTCATAGCTAAGTGTTGAAATGCGCTGCAAGTGGCGTATGCCATGGCGCATACATGCTTTAGTTGATCTAGATTCTAAAACGCTAACTTAAAACTTGAACAAAAAAGTAGTCGCTCCTGTGAAACTTCATTTGCTGCGTGAGAAATCTACTCTCAGGTTCCCCCACCAAATAGACTAATCCAAAATCAAACTTTTACCTTTAATGTGGATGAAATTTTATAAGATTCTGGGTAGAGAGGGATTAATGGCAGCATTCCTACTGAGCTTAGGTGAACTGAAAGCATATGTAAAAGCTTCGAGGTGTAGAATCATTTTTGACAGCACTCGGAAACCTTATGCCAGCATTCATCTCTCAATGCAAAGAGTTCTGTTAAAATTCTTAACTTATCCGCTTCCAGATTGGAAAGCTCTGCAGAGGCCACCGTCACTCCAGTCAGTGATATCGCTGCATCATTTCAAGACTGTCATAACTCAGAAATTTTAAGTATAGAGTTACAATGCTCATAAGAATGCTGAATTAATACTGCGTCTATTGGCAGTAAAGTCGTAAGTCTAAGTGCATTTTTGCCGAGATGGCGCTGATGATTTGCGTAAAATTATTAAAGGTGAATGACTTTAAGTATTTTAAAATGATTCTCCTGAAAAATCACGACATTTGAGTTACGACGGTCTTGCAATGATGTAGTGAAGTATCCAGATACGACCTGCGAGACACGCTTGTGCAAAACTGTGAAGTGCCCGGTTGGTGTGATGGTCTGGGGCGTCTTTAGTGGCAACGTAACCCAGTCTAACTTTTTCGCCGCCTGCATGCATGTTTTTCTCCGCCTAGAACGCTAAATTAAAAAATCCCTTAGACGGCGAAAAACATGGATGCAGGTGGCGAAAAAGAGAGACTGAGAAGCAGAAGTGGACTTCATTAGAGAGTTATTACCAAAACAACCTTAGCATTTAGAGCTTTTAGAGTTCACTGTACATAGGGCTCATACTCTGAAGATGACGAACGCCTATATAGATCGTTCATTGTTTTCAGAATTTGTACATAATGATTCTACAATATAAGTTGCGAAGTGGAGTAATATTCATACACACATTTCAATTTCCACTAACATATTTTATTATCTGCAGCGCAGCAAGAGCAAAAGCTTCAACATGGAACAAATGCTCTTTTTTTCATTTCGTCTGAAATAGTGGGGCTTTTTAAATCTTTGAGAACACAAATGACTGGAATGGAGGATGTAGACGTCAGAGGTAGTATCAACCAAGTCGTTGTTAGCTATGCAGTGCGAACACAGCTTTATGAACTTAATATGTCAATTCACAATCCATAGCCTGAAAAATTCCCTTGGATTACTGAACTTTCATGATGCTTTATGCCTTAGAATTGAGCTTCTTAATTAAATATTGCTGAATCATGCTATTCATGTCAGTGCCCGCGAAACCCGTTAGGTTCAGATTAAATTTTGAGACTTTCATAAGTACATTAAAGTGTTATCGTAAATTAGTGTACTTTATCATTTTCTGCAAAGGTAAAGGTTCTAACTGTTGTATTTTATGCTGATGCTTAATTTTCATGGGCCGTCGTTGATTTCCTCGCATGCCTGACTTACGCAGGAATCATAAGCATCTTAGATTTGAATTTTTCACTCCCAAATTCACAGTAAAACGACGCACACGTGCGTAGAGCACTGCTGCGTTCACACAAGTATTATGGTAAAGGAAAGGCGTCTGTGTGAACTGTTACTGCTGATTTATGAGCATCATGATTACTTAAGTAGCAACCAATGAAGTATTGTGATCCACCGTTTAAAATTAGAAATAAGCTATTGTCCACAAAATTTGGTTTCGAGTTTTAATAGATACAACGACGCATATTTTAAATATAAACCTTACAATCAAGTTCCTGGAACTATGGGGGAATGAAATTCAACACAAAAACATTTCATAAATAAAATTTTGGTTGAACTTCTTTCTATAAGCTTGACATGCATTTTTTTCAGTTTCGCTCAACGTAATAATTTTCGATGATTAGAAACCTTCGTCCCCAATTTAACCTGCACCAGTTATTCGTTTCTCTCTTGGTAGACTGGGAGTACTCCGGGAAGCCTTGTAACCTTTTCACGCCCCGATTGACTGCCTCATTGACTGCCTCATTTGAGCAGCTACACAACCTGTAATGGCTATTTTTTGTGAATAACGCATCAATTGCGTTGTGCAGTACGCAAAAATGTACAGGATAAGACGTGCTTTGATGCTAGGTGACGAAACTGATCTTACAAAAACGCTTGTGTACCGTAACTTAAACTGAGATTCTCGAGAAGGTGCAGTACAGATGAACTCGACGTTTGTCAACTCTAGGCGAAATTTTTAATATCAATTGTAAATGGATAAGCAAATTCAATTGAAAAAAAATTGGTCTGTCGAACGAACTTGATTTCCTGCTGATTAATTGGTGTCTCGAAAAGGCTTTACGGATGTTTTGGTTACAACTTTGATTCGTGAGACATCGTATCTGGAAATCAATAACTTCATCATCACTTCAAAATTTCTCTTAAAATCATTGCAAAAATGTCTATTTCTTGCATGTACGAATTAAAATACCATGGTAATGCTTAATGGGAAGTATGAAATATCATTAAATTTGACAGATATGAGTGTCGCAATAAGCTAACGAAAAAAGGTCGTTAAATGAAAGCAGTCAGCAAAGATTCAAATATGGAACTATAACTGTGGTATCAGCATAGATATTTAACTTTGTTTAAATAATATATTTCACTAGCACTTGAATAAAGCCACCCTTTTAAGTTTGTGAGTTGAAATAGTAAGATGCTATCTAGCTTTTTTAAATACGGACTATAAAACTAGTTGATTTTAACAAGTTAAAATGACAGATCTTCGCATTACGGCAGGAAAAGCGTGGATGGTTCGACCCCAAAAAACGTTTCTACTGTTAATAGTGAAGTAGTAATTTATCTAAATTCTTGTAAAACTGAGCATAAAGTTTGAAGATATGATGCTGAATATGTATAAACCTTTCCATTGGAAAGGTTGATATGAACATCGTTCTTCATCCCTTCAGTGTAAAGACGAGAATGCGTAGTGCGTTGGCGAAAACCAAGCAGTTGGTTCTTGTCCATTTAATTTTAAACGATCCTAGCTAGATTTCTTTTGCAAAAGGTTAAAGATCTATGCGACCTCTTTTAAGGGCAGAAGTAGCTGAATAATTCCACTGACTCAGTCGTCGATTTGGAAGAAGGTAAAGAATGATGATTTTTACCTTTTGAGTTTCTAGACTCTGCCCGAACAGGCGTGAATACCAAATAGATTTAACTGACATTAGAGAGAAAGCGCACATTTGATATTTTCCGACGAGAAGCGCACCCTGAGATAAAATTAGAATAACTACCTTGAACATTCAACGTTAAGAAACATTCTACCTCTGTATCACCTGTGGTAAATAAATTGTTTAAAATTGTTGAACATCAAGCGTGTGACAATAATATACTTAACAGAAAATTTTCCGTGTTCGAACGCGAATTTCTTTGCCCTTGCACAAACTACAAAATAAGAGATTAAAATAATATCTCTGTCCTTCAATGTGATGTAAAGAGTACAACTTCTTAGCACCAGAATTCAACTGCAGAAGACATTCGCAAAAGTTTATTTTATTCACGTCTTTCGCTAGAGCTTGAATTTGCGAGCTTTGTTTAGCTCTAGAGTGAAGAGAAAAGAAGCCCTGCGAGAGACTGGTTCACCTGCTGTTAAAATGAATTGCAACGTAGACCATTCGAGTACAGTCGAACACCCTGTGAAAAATTCAAATATGTAGCCAACTTTAATGGGCGGCATTCAAGTCGAGGCAACATGTAGCTAATGCGGTATTTTCACGACAGTAATCATATAAAGGTATATTCAGATGCTCTGAATTGTTCTTTCTGAGGGGCTTATTTTGCGTATAATAATACCCGTGTTGTTAAGCGTTGATAAATATTTAGCCATTGGGAATATGTTGCTTTTACCACTCGCCGACTTCGTTAGTTTTTAATCATTTTCATGATTGCGAGCGTTTTTGATGAAATTCATGTTAGAAAGTTCGAGTACAAAACACGTGAAATGCAGGTTTTTCTTGAGTGTTGTAGCTGCAACTTTATCGTACGTGAAAAGTAGAAAGCAGAGCAATGCACGCTGTATACTTGCTGTCAGATTTGATAGAAACGTCCGCTAACTACAGATGTTGCAGAGGCCGTCTGTAACACATTGGGGTAGATTGCTCATGCAACTAATTTTCAAATACTTTCAAATATTATACGCAATTAAAGACAATGAAAATAAATTTCTTAAACATATATAAAAGTCTTAACCCCCTTTACCAAATAAGCACGTTCTAAGCTGCAAAAATTAAACAAAATTGTAATGTTTCCTAAGGCAAAAACTGCTCGTCAACTTTATCGCAAGTTCGTTTTCTCAAAATATTTTCAGTATAGGATTCTTTATCAAAACTATCTATTATATTCTACCGTCGATTATTTGCATACTGCCGGTTTCTTTGAGGAAAAGCATCGTCAGACCATGAAGCTACTACCTCCGCCAATATTTAATGCAGAAATTGTGTTCAAAGGCAGTACTATCATTTCTCCAAGCGTGGTTTCTTAAATTGCGACCATATAATTCAATTTTGTACTCACATTTCCATCGAAAAATTTCCCAGAACACAGCAGATTAATTTTCAAATTCATGAGCGAATTTCAACCGGGCATTTCTATGTCGTTTCAACAACGATTTAGTTTTCTGTGGGGAGCGCGATTTCAGCTGTTCTCAATGAAGTTAATTTCTTTATGACTTTACTGTCCTTGACAGACTGTGAATCAGAAAAACTATGTTTTCAACACAATTAAAACTATATTTTACTTGCTCAACCATGAAATGAGACAACTTTGCCCGAAGCTGAAAAATCTTACTGTAACAGTGATTCGAGTTTTTCACAAAAAAGAAGAAAAACAGTTTATTTCCAATAACGTTGATGCACGAAATTATTGGTTTTTAAAATGTTTTCAGATTGAGGACCTTACTTGATATACATTCATGAGCAGTGGCGCAGCCAGCCATAAATTTCGGGGGAGTGGGGCAGGATCCCCCCGAAAAATAATTTCG
>JACJUY010000441.1:12069-25605 GCA_014220935.1 Platorchestia sp. MABIK | reverse complement strand
AACAATATCAGATGAAACAAGATCAGATGAAAAAAGATCAGATGAAAAAAGACCAGATGAAAAAAGATCAGATGAAACAATATCAGATGAAACAATATCAGATGAAACAAGATCAGATGAAAAAAGATCAGATGAAACAAGATCAGATGAAACAAGATCAGAAGAAAAAAGATCAGATGAAAAGATCAGGCGAAAAGATTAGGCAAAAAAAGATAACATGAAAAATTCAACAATTAAATAAGTGCAAGGCCAACCAACCTTTGCCTATAAAACGTACCCACCACACTTGCGAAATTGAGAGCAAAATTACATTACGAATGGCAGCCACAGTTCTTTTATCCGACCCCATAGCTCTATCCTGCAACCCGTTGTTTAATACCTCGCCATTGTCTTTAGTATGACTGAAGAGGAGCCTCTTGAACACGTAGCCAGGCTCGGGGTCAAGGCAGAGCGTCACAGTGGCGCACTGGCGAGAGCCACCTGTAAAAACATTAATCGGCTGATGCGGCATCTTCATTTTCGAGTAATTTACATCTTTCTATGGGGGCATACCAAGATGTAAATTGAAGCAACTTCATCTTGATGCATACCAAAATGTTTTAATTTACATCTTGATATGCCCCATTCCAAGATGTAAATTAAAACATCTTCGTATGCATCAAGATGTAGTTGCTTTAATGATGTACGAGAAGTTTACATCTTGGTATGCTGCACAGCAAGATGTAAATTAAAACATCTTGATAATGCATACCAAGAAGTATGTTGAAACAACTACACATAAATGTGATCTTAATCAATATCAAAAGATTTGCATTTTAGCTTATTTTCCCGGTTTATTAAAGATCCAGTGGTATAACAATCAATTGGTATAAAAGATTACTTTAGAAACGTTAGTTCAAGCTTCGTCGGACCCAATAAATTGTCCTCAAAAGAAGAAAGAACAATGAACCATTTAGAATACAATTAATGGAACGGGGAATCTAAGCACAAGGTGTATCCCCACACCCTGTACATAAAAACAGTAACATTGAAACAAGTTATGCAATAAGATAAACGATTAAGAAGAAAAAATAGGCACTAAAAAAACAGCATTGAACAGCATCTTGTTTTGCGTAACAGAACAAAAACTATTCTGTTTCAACCAAATGAATACACACCTATCTAGGAACCTATCATCTTCCCCTGAGAGCATCTATTCTCATAAATACCACAATTGTATACCCCAAAGGAGATCAACAGGCAAGTGATGCATATTTGTTTGTAGCAAAGAGTTGAAGTTTAAGGATTTTAATGAAACAGATTTACATTAAAGAATAAGTAGTGGAGACAAGTTCGAACATTAGACGGTAGCTTGGTCAGCACATATTTCCTAGAATAATGAGTCTACAGCACAAGGACCATTCCGCTGGGGCGAGATGCCGACAAAGCAAAAGCAATTCGATTGATTCGGCAGTTTCTTAATAGTCTCAGTCAGATTAGATTAGATTATTAGTTAGTTCAAGCCTCCCTATCCTTAACAAATGAGATCCAAAGAGAGGAAGGAAGAAGGCACCATTTAGTTTGGGGTTAAGGGAATGTGGAATCTATGCAGAAAGGGCATAGAAACAGTAAGATGAGAAAGAAGTTCATGAAACAAGATCAAAGTAGAAGAAGAAAGTAGTAGGTGCTGAAAAACAGGACAGCAGTGAACCGAAAAAAGATGGTCCGTTACAAAACAAAAATCAATGTTATTTTAACAAAAAGAAAGCCTACCTAACCTTTAGCTCGGGCCCACACATATTCCCCCTGGGAGCGCTAATTCCTATCGATACAATAGTTGTATCCCCCTGAGGGGAGTGTCAGTCAGATTTGTGGGCTGAAGGCGACAAAGTCCCTGACGTCATAGGGGAATTGCCAGGTCATGCTGAATGCTACCAGTAAGGTAGTAAATAGGATTCACACAATTTGTTTGAATATTAGAACTGGGACTGGAACAGTCTAATATCATATTTTACATACGATGTTTACAATGACCTAGTCATGCTTTGACACCAAACAGAGTGGGGCAACTCAAATGTCCGCGATAGAGCAACAGAAAACATCAGACACCGCCTTCAACAGTGCGTTGCTTCACATGGCCATTCTGATGCCATCTTCAAAAAGTGAGCATACAAATGACAATGTATACTGATTCGAATAAAACAACAAATAGGTCTGTAAGTATAGTTATACTTTCCTAATAGCCTAATTTGATTTGCCCCACCCTGCAGAAAACACCGTACGCAGCATGGGAGTTGGGGATCTGAGGATTCAAGAGGCCAGAAGAGCCACTCACCGATGACCTTATCGAGCGTGAAGGTCTGCTCGGCAGGGGATAAGATCTGCTCCCTGTAGGCGACCTGCAGAGGCCCCAACTCGGCCTCCACATTGTGGTGCGTCCTCAGCCGGTCCGCCACCACCTCCAAATGCAGCTCCCCCATCCCTAACGCACAATGATGCCATCAATCACACTACAAATGTCAACTTGAGGTCATTTTTTTCAATGCATAATTCATTTTCTTCAATGTTCTCCCCGCAGAATTTATTTTTCTCCAGTTTTCTCCACGTAGAATTTGCTTTCTTCAATTTCGATTGAGCAAAATTATTTTTTCTTGCTAATTTCTGATGTTATTTTTGTCAATTTTCTCCAAGCAGAATTTTGCTTTCTTCTAGCTAATTTTTGAAGTGCGTGCAGTTTAAATTTTCTAAGCTTAATTCGTTTTCTTCAAGCTAAACTCCCGGAAATTTCAAATTCAAATATTTTAACAGCTTTTATTCTAGTTTCACACAAAAGCATTCGTTTTCAATTTTTCAGTTCAAGAAATTTTATACATTTTTCGATAATGCATTACGACTAAGTAAAACTTTATTATTAACTATAGGCTAACAATTGATAACTTCTGTCCATTGTCGGATCTGCTTTACTGCTAAAATCAATAAAATCAAAGCACATGAAACGAAGTAGAGAGATAGGTACGAATGGAATTAAAGCAGATGTGGAACTGCATGGCAAATCGGGTACAATTACGAGGACAGAAAACAAAAGCGATAATGAATAATTTAAAATGATTCATGGTAGATTAGGTTAGATTATTAGTTAGTTTAAGCCTTCCTATCCGCAATAAATGCGATCCAAAGAGAGGAAGAAGGAAGGCCCCATTTATGATTCATGGTAAAAAGACAAGAAATCTTTGACCAAGCTGCTTAATATGCGGCACAAGAGTTGAATTGCAGCCGCAGGATTGGATGATGACCACGACTTTTTGCTAGCGACTTGTCATAATACTAGCATTAAACCGCATTAACCAGGTTAGTGAAATTGTTCTTAAAAGAGGAAAAAGCAATCCATTATTTAGAATGGAATTAACGGAATGGGAAATCTAAGCAAAAGGTATGTCCCCACACCCTGCACATAGAAACAGTAACATTGAAACAAATTATGCAACAAGATAAATGTTGAAGAAGAAAGAATATTCTCTAAAAAACTGTGCATATTCTTAGTCAATGCTAATAAGCATTGACTAAGAGCATGCATATGATCGCGTAAATCACGCCAGTATCGACGTCACTGAATAGCCGTGGCAGCACTACGCTGTCCTTGTCATGACAAGAGCTCCTAGCATCTTTATTTAACATTTCAAAACCGAATGAGTGGAGTCACTTATTCCTTTAGAATAAATTTTTAACTCAAAAAGGGAATGAATGCTGAAGTCGCAGATGAATTATTTTCATTGTGAGTCTAAAGCACACATGTGAAAACATATTTATCAGTCATGTTTTACACACTAGATATAACATAAGGTCCATGGTCAGTATTGCACACTTAACGGTAGGTGAAACACAGCTTGTATTGCACACTGAATGAAACACATTACAAAGCTTGTATTGAACAAGATACAGCGTTTGTATTACACACAGAACACAAGGGACAGGGCCTATATTGCACACTGAACAGTACACAAGGTCCAGATCCAGCACCACACACTACACAACACACAATCAAAATATGGATGCAGCTCCCAAATCGCATGACCACCAACACCTCTCACCACCGACCTGCCAAGACCGTTTGATCAGTCTCTGGGTCGTGACGCACCCTCACGCTTGGGTCTTCCCTCTGCAGAATAGCTAGGGCGTCCTCCAGAGGCTTCTGCTGGCTCAGAGAGACTGCCTCTGATGAAACAAAGGAAGATTTTAAATAATTTGCTGAGAACGATGCCAATGAAGATCCTGGGTGTTTCCTTATTGCTACTTCACTACCAAATTTCGCCGTAATTTCGTTTGAGTATCGAAAAAGGCAGGAAAACCCTAAAATAATAATGATAAAATAATCCTGGGTAGTAAGCAAATTTCGACGCTGAAATTATGGAACAGTTTAGTCATGCTGTTCTAAAATATTTTACTCGTTTAATTTTTTCACTTGGAGAATTTTGTTGCTGTCGAGAAAGACACTCCAGGAATGAAGCTATGAGCTCCATGATATTTGTTCACAATTACATGAACGTAGCCACTTGCTGTGGCTGCAGATGCCTTTTTTCAATTATGAAATTTGAAGCAATAAAAAAAGGTTTGACACCAATAATACCTTCAGAGGCAAAAATAAGGTTCAAGATTTATTTTGTTGGCGGAAATTTTTTGACTTTGAATAGCCAGCAAACGTAAGCCATAAAATCCAGCAAGGTTTGCTCGTATTTCGTGAGAATAAAAATAAAAATATATGTCACAAAACATATCGCATATTGTTGATAGGCATCATATAAAGACTTCAACCAAATGATTCTCGTGTTGAAATTAATGTCCTGAATCATGCAAATGACCTCAAACTTTAATTTTTACCCAGTATCGTACCCTGATATCAAATAACTTGTGATTTCTCCAATATACCATTTTTTCCTCCAAGCAGGAACACTGACCAGACTCGTAGATCCCATCAAGAGAGCGAAAAAATTGACAGAAGGCTAGCGATTACTTTTATTTCTATATTTATAACAGTATTGGTGAAAATTATAAGTTATTTCAGGCGTTCCTACTCGAAACGGAGTTCCTACTCGAAACGGAGTGCCTACTCGAAATGGAGTTCCTACTCGAAATGGAGTTCCTACTCGAAACGAAGTTCCTACTCAAAACAGAATTTACACAGGTCCTGCGAGTCAAATACAATCATGACTAGCTTCCTTGATACATGCAAGGCCATCACCTCGACTGCACATAAATTAAATTACGGGCAGACAAGTTTATTTAACCCTTTAACGTCAGAATTTTTGTACTCATATTACCGTTATCACAACCGTTGAGTCCTCTCGAGCATTAAAGGATTAAAAGTTTGGTCTTCATGTAGTTATCCACCAAACGCCCGCTCACTACTGTACATCCTAGCAATTCTTTTCCAGACCAGAAAGAGGCGCAACTAACCCACAGAACAGAAGAAAACAGGCTCCGGGACTTTGACTCCGACCAAGAGGTGCTGGTTCTGCTCAACAAGGCCTTCTCCATCCTCTTCACCGTCACTGCTGCCACTGTCCTCTTCCTGTGCCGCTGGAGGAGGTCCCGCTGCACAAATATCGCGTTATATAGCGTAGATATTCAACCATATTCGCCCTTTGACCACAACGTGCACCACCGGTGGCCAAGGGGAGAGGATTTTCAAAGGGGGGAAGAGATTTTCATGGTGGCCACGGAGGGGATTTCCATAACGCTGCTGACCGACAAGTAGTCACTAACTCAATTTTCATAAATGCTTAATTAAACCTAAATGAAGGCATGATCCAGGTAATGTTTGCTATTTTAAAACTTGCTCACTATAACTGACTTTAAATTTGAGTTGAATACTGAACTTCGGTTTAACTCATTGCGGTCAAAGTGTCAAGTACAGTAACAACAGGTGCAGCAATGCCTGCACGAATAACTGATATAAGGACAAAAACAACGGACATGAACAAAATAAATAAAATATAGGCAAGAATAACTAAAATAAGAACAAGAAGACACTCACTGAAATAAGATAAAAACAATAACTTGAATATAATGAAAGGAAGAACCAACGTTGTGAATAACATTAACCCTTCGAACGTTTCTGAATTGATATATTCCATAATGAGTGTTCGAGAAACGAGAGAGAATATACACATAGAGCAACATATAACATAATGTAGTCAGGTATAGAAAATTCCAGGAAGCTAATTCTGAAATTACACAACCAACTTTAAAAAACATACGAATTCAAAAATGTTAAAATTTTTGATCTAAAACATATCCAGCTAAAAATTACATGCGCACACATTCACCAACACTCAAACACACACTCAAGCCAACATTTTGAAAGTTGGGAAGTAGGGTCAATAAATTATCTTCTTGCACTTGAATCACTATTTAAGTAAGGTTTGTGCGCGAATGTCCGGGAGGGTTCTAAAATGCGAAGATCTTGTCATCAATGGTTTGACAAATTTAAGAAAAATTAGAACTATTGAAAAGGGGAATTATTGGTGTGGTCTCGCATAACACATTGGTTAGGACACGCGAATGGGCAACCAGTTCTATAAAAAAAACTCTGAACGCCGACAGAGACGGATAAGTAGTCGGAGGGGAGTGCTTCCAACATCAGAAATGACTTGTCATTATTGTATTTTTGCATTTTTACATTCAATTCTGACTTCATTACCTTATGTATTCTCCTATGTATATTCTCGATTTCCGAAATTTAAATCACATCATATTTCATTATAATACGGAAATTGTATGTATTTTGGCTTACTAACACATCATTTAAAAATATTTATTTTTCCCTTCTGTATTTTTTAATACAAGGTGAATTTTTCTGTAAAGAAACGTAACTTTATTGCATACATCATTTTCTAAGAACAATTAAACCTCTTTTTACGATCTCTCGCTTTAAGCACGACACTTAGGAGCAAATTAGTTGGTAAAGGTGAGGTAAACCTGTATTGCATTACGGATATTCTTTTCTGTTGTACCAGCACTGATGATGAAATCCATAAAGTTCAGAACGTTTGCCAGTAAACATGTTTGTCAATACGTTGATTCTTTATTCTAAGTATGAGATTCCCTAAGAATCTCCAAATCAGCACTAACTGAAATGACAATAAGAGCACAAGAAAAATAGGAACAAGAATACACCAACTGAAATTAGATCAAAAAACAATTATTAATAGTAGAACAAAAACAATAGATAACACGAGAAAAAACATATATAAGGCTGAGAACAATAACTAATATGAGAGCAAGGCCATTAAATAAAACAGAGGGAACACAGCTAAAAGACGATCAACAATAAATAAGACAAAAAGCACTGGAGGAATTCTTTGGTGATTCACAGCACCTCTAGCTACACTCAGCAACTCGAAAAGTTACACTCGACGCAAAGGTGGATGTTTTAACCCCTGTGTGCACGGTGGGGTAAAAAATACCCATGATGAATTCTAATTAAACTCAAATAACTGTAGGTTTTATCCACACATTTAAACATGGCTTTGTGACTTTTCTCAAATAACTGAAACTGGTTATGGGCTTTGTTACTTAAATAAAAAAAGATTGGGGTCAAATTGACCCCTGGTCAATATCAATTTTGAAAATATTCATTGAAAATAATATTGAAAACAATAAATATTTGAAACAATATCGTGGATCCACGGGTCGATACATTTGATATGATGTTTAGATCAGAAAATAGACCAGAGTATAACAAGTGACCTGGTTGAGCAGCTGTGGAGGCTCTCTTGAGGCGCCTCTTGGCCACCTCCACGTCCTGCTTGCTGCCCACAAGAGTGTCCCCCGTGCTCGTTTTCTGTGGGAGGTTAGTGCTCGTAACAAAAGTTCAGCAGCTGCAGAAAGATGCACCTAGACACATGAAGCAATTACATCAGCACAGTTAAATTTGATATCTAAACATGAAACGTAAACTCGGAATACAAACACTACATGGGCACAATAATAATTAGATTTGAACAAAAACTCAGAATGAAAACACTGCCTGGGTCCAGTTAAATTAGATGTGAACAAAAACACGCAATGCAAACACTGGCTGGGTCCAGTTAAAATAGATCTGAACAAAAACACGGAATGTAAACACTGGCTGGGTCCGGTTAAATTAGATCTGAACAAAAACTCGGAATGTAAACACTGCCTGGGCCCAATTAGATCAGAACAAAAGTTGGGAATGCGGTCACTACCTGGAGACCAGCGAGCACGACGATGCTGCCAGCACCAGCAGACTGCACAGGCTGTAGGTCGTCCGCCAGCGCCATGTACAGTTTGGTCGGGCGCTCCATGAACTGGCGGCTCACGTTGTACACCTTGGAGCTCTGTTAACATGACATGCATCTCTTAGTTCATTGGCAAATGTCAATGCTTACAGAACTTTCTGCATCTCATAGTTCACAGGCAAATATAAATACATACAGAACTTTCTGTCCCACATAGTTCACTGGCAAATATCAATGCAAACAGAAATTTCTGTACCACATACTTCATTGGCAAATGTCAATACATACAGAACTTTCTGCACCTCATAGTTTACTGGCAAATACAAATACATACAGAACTTTCTGCATCTCATGGTTCACTGGCAAATATAAATACAAACAGAACTTTCAAACATGAGGTGTCTGAATCGAGTACAGTTTTGATCCAGCATTCCTTTACATTAATTTGCTTCCAGTTTGAACAGCAACATAGTTTCAAATTAATTTCCAAGCTTTTTACTTAAAAACTTAGGACAATTCCATAGGTTGTGTGTCTTTTATTCCTTAATTTTCGTCGACAAACGTTCTTAAATGTTCAAGAATGACAGAGTTCAAAATCGCGATCTGGAAGATCCCCTCTAATTTTGGTCATTCACTATTCGAGATTTGTAAGATTTTCCTTTACATTGTTATTAAGATCATCTTACAGTGCAGTTCCGTGGCTCGAGACAAATCATTTTTGCAAATCGAACGTATTTAAACGAAGCAATGATTTAACCCTTTAGCGCCGAAGTGGACTTTACGGGCTTCTTTCGAAAATAGCCTCAATATCATGTATTTATCGTTAAATTAGTTCCCTAATGTGTTCTTTGGAGTTCACTGCCGAGTGGCAGTTCCTTCCTAATCCTGATATCAGTGATTACCTGATGCCGGCGCCAGTTTAGTGACGGTGGTTGTGATAACCGTAATATGAGTACAAAAATGCAGACGTTAAAGGGTTAATTCTCATCACACGAAAAGACACGCATCTGCGACACAGGAAATGCTACTCATTATTTCTAGCCCTTGATGACCTTACATGCTTTACTGATCAGTCTACCAGCCTACTACTATGATAATACGTCAACAGATTTGCAAAAATCCCAAACGTCTATCATTTACTTTTCAAGAAACATTACGTTCCTTTTGCATTAACTCCTTGATGAATAACGAGACACTTTATTCTAACACGCTTTTCTTTCATTTCATCTCAAATTCACGAAATTGAAAGTCTTCTGAAGCCTACCCCTATTTTGTACTCGAACAACAACCTGAGACTCGATACCTGCAAAGAAACATTGCTTTAGTATTTACAATTTACAATTTATTTACCACAAGTGGCACAGGATTGTATCTTAAGTCTATTACAATGGACATATTTGAGTATAGCTACTTGTGCGCCCAAATAAGTTCAGTGACTAGTATGAGACGCCACACCATCCCCTTCATTGACCTTAAAATCTCTATGAACGTTCAACAATTCAATGTTTTTGGTACAATTCCAATATGTTTCTTTTTTCAACATGTTTCCAACATTCCAACATGTTTCTTTTTTCAACATGTTGCCAACATTCCAACATGTTTCAAAATCCATTTGTAAGCCCCAGTTTAAAAAAAAAATAGTCAGATATTCATCACTTACTTCAGTGGCATTTCCGACGTTCATTGTAACAGCTTAAGTAAAACTTTACCTGAAAATAGAACTTGACCCCTCCAATCCTCCCTAAAATCTTCCAGAAAAAAACATCCATCAATTCATCGTCCTTTCAACTTTCATCAAAATACTTTTGTTTAATACAAAAATATTATAATGAAATACAAATACCGTTATACAATATATATTTGTATTTATATTCATTTACAGCAATACAAAAGCAACTTATTCAAAAATATTTTAAGCACATCAATTTTACAGTGGCTTACAACCTACATTAGAACCTAATAATGGAAATATAAACCAAAATTAGGTAGTTTGAACACTCATAAAGCAAATAATACACCACTTTAGCACTGAAAAAAGTGCGTGACGTGAAAAAACAAAGTCGCTGGAACTCTAAATTAAGTGACTTGAGCTCCTCATAAAGTGACCTGAACCCCAAATGCGCCCTAAGCCCCCATAGTGTGACTTGAACTCCCATGACGGTGACATAAACCAGCCACAATTTAACTTTAACACGATGAAGTACGGAACTTTCACAAAGTGACTTGAATCCCCAGAGTGTCCTGAACCCACACAATGTGTTTTGAACATGAACCCTTCTGACCCCCCTTCCCTCCTTTGCCCTAACTCAGAGCACCACAGGCAGATTAACTTGACTTGGATTAATTTTAAGTGAAAAACGTGTAGTTTAAATAAGATAGTTCAACACATTGACTGCGATGGGTTAAACTGAAGTTTAATATCCAACTCAAATTTAAAGTCAAAAGTTGTTAAAAATTTCATAAATAGAAAACATTAACTGGGTATATTGAGAACCATTAATTTAAAAAAATTGTTAAAAATTTTTCAAATGATTCATCAATGGGTTGTTTTGCAGCTGGCAAAACTTAAGCACGACCCACTGGCAGGTCGTATCGCACGCAATGTGTTAAGCTTCTCTAACCACAAAAAAAGGCATTCCAACTTCCAAAGTGAGGAAGGCGCCATTTACTATGGAGTCAAGGGAACAAGCAATCTATGCACAAGGTGCATGCAAGATCCCCTACGCACAGTAAGTTTGGAAATAAGTTGACAAAACAAAATAAAATTTGAAAAATAAAGCACATAGGTACTGAAAAACAGGACAGCAATGACCAAAAAAAGACGCCCGTAACAAAACAAAAACTTTACTTCATTTCAACAAAAAGGAAGGGCTACTTAACATTCAGTTCAATACCTCACATTTTCCTCAGGGAGCACTAACTCCCATGATCATTATAATTGTATCCCCCAGAAGAGACACGCGCAGGAAAAAAAGTCGTCACCTTGTCAAGCGTGCCGCTGTACACCCTCACGAAAGTGAGCAGACCGCCTCGTTGTGAGTCGTGCACGATCTTGAAGGCCAGGGCACACAGGCTGCCTGTGATTATGAGATTGTGTTCAAAACCAATAGATAATAATAATATTGTTATTATTAAATAAGAAAGGTTTAGCCTCCCTTAACCAAGACAAAGATGTTCCAAGAGAGGAAGGAGGAAGGCACTATTTAGTGTGGAGTTGAGGGAGCGTAGAATCTATGCACAAGGTGCACAGAAACCATAAGATAAGAAAGAAGTTCATGAAACAAGAAAAAGTTGAAGAAGAAAGTGGTAGGTGCTGAAAAACAGGACAGCAGTGAACCGAAAAAGATGGTCCGTAACAAAACACAACCTATTATATTTCAACAAAAAGGAAGCCTACCTAACGTTTAGCTCGGGCCCTCACATAGTCACCCTGGGAGTTCAAATTCAAGTAGAAATCATCCTTAGCTAAGTTTTCATCAAGAGCAAGAAAAACCCATTACAAATCAATTTACGGTTTCAGATTGTCACAGCATTTTGCATATGTTAAACCTTGGATAATGTTTGTGAAAGCCTGGTTGATGTAAACATCATATTCTGATCGAGCACTAGAGCTAGATACGTTATTTCAAGCCTCCCTAACAACAAAAAAAGTGTTCCACATAGAAGAACAAGAAAGACATCATAAAGTAAAGAGATTAGGGAACGACGAAGCCATGCACAAGACATTTTGTACACAAGATCCCTTGTGCATAGGAGCAGTAACTTAAGAACGAAGTTCATGCAACTAGATAAAAGCTGAAGAAGAAAGTAATTAATTCTGAAAGAAACATAGCACAGACCTGAAAATGATTATCCGTACATGACAAAAATCTACCTAAACTTCAGCTCACCTTATGTCTATTCCCTCGGATGACTAATTCTCATAGATAAAATGGGAATGATTTTTAATTACAGGAATACATGCATGAAGATTGCAAATGGTAACAAACTTGCGGATCATGCAGTTTAACGAACATCACATTCAAACAGTACGACGGCAATGAATGCACTATATAAAAGCGTACTGAAGCCTACATCTTACATAACCATGCAACAAATTCAAGCAGCAAAAAGCTGCAGTCGTACAGGCCCTCATTTTCCCAACTGGAGGCACAACGGCTCTTACAATTGTGCAGTCGTACAAGCCCTCATTTTCGCAGCTGGAGGCACAACGGCTCTCACAATTATGCAGTCGTACAAGCCCTCATTTTCCCAACTGGAGGCACAACGGCTCTCACCATTATACAGTCGTACAAGCCCTCATTTTCCCAACTGGAGGCACAACGGCTCTTACAATTGTGCAGTCGTACAAGCCCTCATTTTCGCAACTGGAGGCACAACGGCTCTCACAACTATGCAGTCGTACAAGCCCTCATTTTCCCAACTGGAGGAACAACGGCTCTCACCATTATACAGTCGTACAAGCCCTCATTTTCCCACCTGGAGGCACAACGGCTCTCACAATTATACAGTCGTACAAGCCCTCATTTTCCCAACTGGAGACACAACGGCTCTCACAATTATGCAGTCGTACAAGCCCTCATTCCCCCAACTGGAGGCACAACGGCTCTCACCATTATACAGTCGTACAAGCTTTCATTTTCCCAACTGATGGCACAACGGCTCTCACAATTATGCAGTCGTACAAACCCTCATTCCCCCTGGACAGGGTGTCTACTGATATTTCATTTTCAAATTTTACTACCTATTTTTTACATAATGAATGTTGTCCAAATATCCAGATGTAAGTAATCGGCTTATGGTGAGTAATTTGAGTCGATCATATAAGCAATACCACATGTGCAAAAAAAGCTCCAACTATCTTAATACTAAATGGCGCACCCAAAGTATTACTGCAAAAAAAGTTACCTAAATTCCTACGGAACCCCATCCCAAATGAACTCCAACTAATGCTTGGCAAAGACCTTGTCTTAACATCTTTCAATTATGAGGACAACAGTTCATATGGAAAAAATAAACTGACTGGAAACTAGTAGATTGTCAGATCCCTTTACAGCAGGATAGAATATCAGGGAATTTTATTATGAACAAACACTATGGCACTTCGGAAATATGAGTTTGTGAACTACTTTTATCATACCTCAAAATCTAAATCGGCACTTTAATTGCGATCAATAATGATAACAATAGGTTATTAACATGTCATATTAAGGAACAAATCACGAAAATTTGATGTAACTTTCCTATGTATAGTAGAAGAATAAACTTTGATTAGATGGAGCATCACCATGCTCCCATG
>JACJUY010000441.1:0-11893 GCA_014220935.1 Platorchestia sp. MABIK | reverse complement strand
AACAGGACAGCAGTGAACCGAAAAAGGTGGTCCTTAACAAAGCAAAAAAAAATTAATTTCAACAAAAAGAAGGCCTACTTAACTCTCAGCTCAGGCTCTCACATCTTCCTCCTGGAAGCACCAATTCCCATAGATACAAATGTTGTATCCCCTTGCGGGGACATCGTGGAGGTAACTGAATCGTCATGACTGCCGAAAGGAACTTCAAAGAAACTTGACTCTCGTTCAAATGATTACACATTGTATTATGGGGAACGTATACCCAGAACGCAAAAACTCCCTGGTTTTCTTTTTATTGCTTTATTCGCTAGAGCTATGCTTAGTTCACAAGCTCTCAAATTTTCAGAACGATCTGAGCATTGGAAGTGGAAAAAATAGGGTTGGGAAGGGAGGAGGGGTCCAATCACCAGGCAGCGCCGACCAGCAAGTTCATGTGCCCCACCCCTGAAAACTCTTGTTGTTTATGGTTTTTATTGCTTAACTCAATACAGAAGTCCTTGTTTTACAAGCTAGTGAAAATTCAGAACGTTCTGTGCTTCGTGAGAATGAAAACAAGGAGGAAGAGGGTGGATTCGAAAAAATGAAAAATGACGGAAAATGCGTTTCCTCAACAGTTGAAGATAAAAAGTTCAAAATCTATCTCCTCCAAAAGTTATTATTGTGGAGGAATGATTTAGATCTCAATGAATGCGCAAAAAGTTGGTTAATAGCAAGACGTGGGCTTGTCATAAAATTCATAGTTATGTTTTGAGTTACACAAAAAAATCTATGGAAAAGTGCTTGACTTTTTAATTTTTTTTCTTTTAAATTCGTGAAAAATAAACTTCTGTGAATATCATGACGAGCCGACGTCCAGCTATGCACCAGCTCTTTGCGCATTCATTGAAATCTAATTCAATGCTCTATGGTAATAACTTTTGGAGGAGATAGCTTTTGGAAATACCCTATTTTTGGACCCCTTTTCCCCAATTATCTCCGCAATTATGGCAAATATGAGAAGAATTCTGGAATATGAGCCCTATTTACTTTCTGAAACACATACGTATGCCAAATTTCATAGGTCTGGATCCCATAGAACAAGCGTGAGACCCATTTCCTCGATGAGTCCGGACGTTCCCCTTAAAAGATAATTTTATAGCATATTTCTTTCAGAATTTCGACATAAATTAACGTTATTGGAAAGAGAAAACTTTCAGCTTTACGAAGAAGTGATTTTTTCAGAAAAAAAATTTATAGTTAGAGTAAATCATTTTTTCCCACATTGAAGTGGAGAGAATAAACTTCAGTCTTTTCAAAGGAAGATAATACTGCTCACAATCAAGCTCAGGTAAAAAAAAATAATTTCTGGATATAAATGAACTGCAGAGAAGTTCCTTTGACGTTCATTGCAATGTTTCTATCCTGCCGCAACAACTTAGAGTGTGAGAATATTTGACTTTGAAGAAGAATTGGAAGGTTACATCAAGTTTCTGATAATCAAGGTTTTACCAGCCAAATATATGACTTTGAATTAAACGTTATTCATTAGGAGGAATTGAAATGTAATAAGTTTGATTCAGGACTTACTCATCTGAAATTGCAGCCGGATTTATTTCTGTGCTTACGTTTCCTAATAAAATACTCTAATTTTTGAAAATCGAGTGCTCAAAAAGAACAATTATGCCAACTATGCTATATATCCCACGGGCAACCGCATCCGCCAAAGATGAAATACAATAAAATGTAATAGTTATTTAGTGATAAGTACAACTACCTATTCGAAAATTTTGGTTAGTTATTTAATGTTTTTTCATAAAATTTGAAAGAAAAAGTTCACAATGTTTTACATTAAAAAGAATCGTAAATAGCAATAAAATATACATTATTTTACTTGACAAACGTATTTTAATCAAAACCACTTGATACACTTCCACGAGAAAGTATGTAACTTGGCTATTTCATTTTTCCCGAGATCGTTTTTATGCATATTTGATACGTTAGAATAAAAGATGTCAAATGTCGACCTCATAGTCATAAATGTACAATTTTTAAATCCTTATATTATTTTCAGTATTAATCCCTTTTATTGCAAGTTCCTAATTTCAATGTAAGTGTGCACTAATAGAAGTGTTTTTAATAATGCATCGTCACTGGTATTACATTTTTTTAAATTTATATTTATACGATTTATGAAACCTCGATTGCGGCATCAAAGTGAAAGCCGTTTTTTATTGTTTTCTCTCAATAATTTGTTAATAACAAAATGGCTCAAATGAACCTTCCATCACAAACCAACTTGATAATTTTCAGATCAAACTGAATGAGAAAAAAAAGTGAACTATTTTTACTGTCTTTTGCCAAAATTTTTTGACCTTTTTTCTATTTTGTGTCCTCCAATCCTAAAATTACACCCCGATTTGAATATTTTCCATAAACCGAGGCAAATTTCTGATCATGGGAGAAATAAATTTAAAATAAAATCTTTAAACTCAATATACATATGTAACATTACTTTATATTTTCAGAGAATTATTCCACTTCACAATTTTTTACTACCCTGAGGCAAATTTTACTACTTTTTACTACTTTTTTTACTACTTTCTAAATTTTACTACTTTTTACTACTTTTTACTACTTTACTACCTAGTAGACACCCTGCCCCAACTGGAGGCACAACGGCTCTCACCGTTATACAGTTGCACGGCTGCTGGTAACCTGTCGGTTGGCGTCGGTAAATAACGGAGGATGCCATCCATTAACGGCTGCACGCCGGTATTCCGGTAACTGCTGCCCAGCAGCACCGGCACGCAGTCCTGCACATGTGATTGTGTAGATCTTAGAGATATCGCGTGTATGAAATGTGTGGATATGAGAGATGTTACGTGTGTGAAATGTAGAGTTGCACTTTTCATATCTCCCTGAACATCTGAACTTTTCATTAACAATGGACGTATTCATAAACATCAGAGATCATCATATGTACTCATATTCATAAACATCAGAGATCATCATATGTACTCATATTCATAAACATCAGAGATCATCATATGTACTCATATTCATAAACATCAGAGATCATCATATGTACTCATATTCTTAAATATCAGAGATCATCATACGCACTCGCGTTCACCAACATAAGAGATCATCATATGTACTAGTTTTAATCAACATCAGATGTATTCAAAAATATTTTCAAACGTCAGATGGCTTAAATGAACATCAGACGTGTTCTTGAATAATGTTTCAGATTTGAAGATGAGCGAAAAATTGGAGATGAGCAAAGGCAGCAAGTACCTGAGCGAGCGTGCCGCGGGACAGCGGCGTGCGCAGGCTAGCAGCAAGTACCTGGGAAAGGGTGGCGCGGCGGACGGCGGCGTGCAGCAGGTCGTGCGGCACGGTGTCCATGCTCTCGCTCTGTAGAATGTGGTCAGCGACGTCAGCGTCCAGGTCGCCCAGCACGTCGCACAGCTGAGCCCGCGCCTCGCAGTAGCCAGGATACAGCGCAGGGTCTGATGCCGCCGTCATTGCCTCAGCTGACACGCGGTACGTCGCGCCTCGATCTGCGCTGGAGCGGCCACGGTTGTGATCAAACCTTCTTAGGTCAGGTTAGTTGCACGTGTCAGCTGAGATCACTGTTATACTCAGTTTCACTCAAGATGACAGTCGAGTTCACAGTTAACTCAGTTACACTCTAGATGACAGTCGAGTACATAGTTAAACTCAGTTACACTCTAGATGACAGACCAGTGCTCAGTTATACCCCAGTTTACTACTGAGTTCAAATTTGACCAAGTTTATGACTGCGGGTTTCTACGTGCACCTATGATTTAAACAAAGCTGGATTTTGAAAGACAAGCCCACACACGCCTAAAAATACAGTAACCGCTTTTTGACAGCTATTACCACTAGCATGCAGATCATTTTGAAGAAATCGACTTCAAAACGCGCGTGGAAATGGTACAAAGGAATGAAACATCAGAAAAAAAAGTCACACAAATTGTAGCAGTAATGAAATGAAATCAGATGCACAACCCACAATGGTTTCCAGGGGGGGGACAGATTGTGAAGCATGATGTACGCTTTTGCTTTATAGAGTAGGACAGCCATAAACTTCAATGCTGTTTGCAGCATTATTAAGTCAATCAACAGGGATTTACAAGCGTCCCTACACGCCAACTACACATTCAATTCCAAACCTTTACATGCAGGTTTCTATCAGATATAGATGTGGGAACTTTTAATGGAAAGCCATTCGAACTTTCATGGCGTTTGTACAGACTGAGTAGAAATGCTGTGATGCAGACATGAAATTCTTGTCTGTTTTTGCCATAACCATTAGACCCAACTGACTATCATTTTCTTGTTTTACAAATCAGGAGTATTCGCTCTTAAATGAACGTGCTGCAAAGTGCTTACACATCTAGGATACAAAGGACAACCAACGTAGCAAAGAATATCACGATTTCCTAGAAAACGGCCTGTTTCATCTATTTTTTTAAACTTCATTTTGCTTTCCACGAACCAAATGACATTACTCACTATGTTAGGACCACTAGCAGTGTTCCAGCCACTACACCACCTGGAGTTCTAATTCCCCACCTCTATCCCCCCAGCACTCCTCTACTCGTTCCTCCTACTTATACCTCCCTCCTGTCATACCCACAAATGACTCATCCCTTTCCAAATATTGCATCATCCCTTTCACCCCCACAGAGGCCGCACCTCCAGCACCTCCAGAGATGCCTCACCCCTGTCACCTCCACAGATGCCTCACTCCCAGCACCCCCGGAGATGCCTCACCCCTATCACCTCCACAGATGCCTCACCCCCAGCATCCCCAGAGATGCCTCACCCCTGCCACCTCCACAGATGCCTCACCTCCACAGATGCCTCACCCCCAGCACCCCCAGAGATGCCTCACCCCTGTCACCTCCCCAGATGCCTCACCCCTGTCAAGTCCCCAGATGCCTCACCCCTGTCATCCTTGCGGTCCCACTCCACCTTGCGTCCGGAGATGAGGTCTACCACGCCCGTGAAGTCCTTGCCCAGCCCTATGGGGATCTGGGTACAAAGGGAAAACTAGGGTAGATGCTGTTCCATACACAGTAAATGGCTAACACTTGAACCAATGGTTGGTTTTTAACCTGGGTTCGATGGAACCCCAGGGGTTCGGTGAGTCAAATTCAGGGGTTCGACAAGTCAGGTTCAGGGGTTCGGAGAGTCAGTTCCAGGGGTTCGGCATGGTACAGTTTGTGCACTAATACAGTATGTAGTTACATACACATGTTTAGAATTTGAAGGAAAAAGCATATTTTATTTTTTCAACCACGAAGGGTTTGATGAATGCATGTACGGAACTTGTGGGGTTCAGTACCTCCAACAAGGTTAAGAACCACTGAGTCAAACTATTACATTGACTCTAACCATTACCCCTCACTCAGAAACGCGTCAATTGCATTCAAGTTAGATTTTTTGAACCTGATATTCAAATTGCAGGGTTTTTGGCAGAAAGAATTGATACTTGGCTTAAGTAATCCCTAATTTCCAAACATGTTAGATTTAAGTCCCGAAGGCCTGTCTACATATGCGGTAACCCAACTAAAGAACGACCAAAAACAAGTATCAAAACAATGATACCAACAAAAAAGCGCAGAAATATAATCAAGAACATGAGCAGAAAGATAAAGAAGCTTGTAATGCTCGACCCAATAAGGATTATATGTTAGTATAATCCTTGCTAACAGTTGAAAATAAGAGCGTTTTGAAGAGAGGAAGGAGGAAGGCACCATTTAGCACAGAGAAAAGAGAACAAGGAATTTATACAGAAGAGAGCTTAGAAACAGTTGAGAAAGAAGTTTATGAAACAAGATAGAAGTAGAAGAAGAAAGAAAGAAGCTTTCCCCACAACACATACATAAACACAGAAAAAGAAAGTACTAAGTGCAGAAAAATAGGACAGCAGTGAACCAAAAAAAGTGGTCCTCAACATAACCAAAAACATTATATTTCAAGAAAAAGAAGGCCTACCTAACTCTCAGCTGGTAAGAAGGAAGCACAAGACGGGAAGTGCAGAAGGCTACCTGCAGCAAGAGGGGGCTGGCCTGCAGCTTGTGCCTGAGTTGGTGGAGACAGAGCTCATGAGAGGCTGTCGGCTTGTCCATCTTGTTGAGGTAGCAAAGCCTGGGCACGCTGTAGCGGTCTGCCTGCTGCCACACCGTCACCGTCTGCGCCTCCACACCTGCACACCCACCCTCCAGTGTTACTAAGTCTGAAAGTCTCCCTACATTGTCAAACTCAAGTGTTTTGTTGTCAACGCCCTCTGGTGTTACTAAGTCTTTAAGTCTCCCTACATTAGGACAAACTCAACTGTTTTGTGGTCAACGCCCTCTAGTGTTCCCAAGTCTGTAAATCTCCCTACACCAGGACAAACTCAAGTATTTTGTGGTCAACGGCCGCTAGTGTTACGAAGTACAGATTGTCTTGGAGTCTCGCTACATGTCCTCTAGTGTTACTAAACTCAGTCTGTATAGAAGTATCCATTTATGTAGGGCAAACTCGAGTGTTTTGTGATCAACGCCCTCTAGTGTTACTTAGCAGTCTGTCTCCAAGTCTCCCTACACGTTGGGCAAACTGTTCGTGGTCAACCGACAGTGAAGAAAGTTCACACTTATCAGAAGAATCTTCATACACTTATGAAATTAAGACATTACGTGGAGATGTGCAGCATGATTCCACTGTGAAAGAGGCTTGCTTGCACATCGGAGGTACACATGCAGGATATGTACATCTTTGATAGGAATAGGTCATGATGATATGGTTTAAAGAGTACCTACGTATCTTCATGCAAACACACTCATACTGACATGAGGAAGATTTGCGAAGAGGTATGAATACCATATTAGTAGCAGACTTTCAACTCGTAATGTCTTGAGCGCACAGTAAAAATTTAAGTTTCTCAACTTTGAATGCAGTCCTAGTCCTTCATAAGAAGTGCTGGCGCGAGGGCTAAGTATCACATACTAAACAAGAAAGGCCTTGGTTTAATCTCAGTCCAGCATCCTCGGTATATTCATAGAAGTGTGCGGGCGGCTATCAATGTGATAAAAAATGGAAAAAGGGGTTGGAAAGCTTCAAGGAGAAGGAACTCGTTTATTTATTTAGCTTATAATTCACTTGCTCTCTTCCACAACTGTGAAAATTTCTACAACATGATCGCAACAATGGATCGATTTATGGAACCATTTCCAACAGCAAGATCACAAAGCCAGCGCACCAGCAGAAGCGTCGAGCACGGCCACAGCGCCGTCAGCAACACGGATGGCTCGCTCCACCTCGATGGTGAAATCGACGTGGCCAGGCGTGTCCACCAGGCTGACGGTGTGGCCCCGCCATGGGAAAGTCACCGCAGCTGTCTGAATTGTGATCCCTGCCAGAAAATGAGATGGATTTGTGCACTGGCTCTTTGTGCGGTGTTTTACTTGAAATCAAGTATGGCATTTAGTTACAGCTTTAGAACAGCAGCCTAAACTCCATACAACAGCCATACAACTTTAAACTCCTTACAGTTTTCCAACAGCCCTCGGACAGTTCTTATTTATCAACTTCCATGGACACTTAGAGAATGTAACAAAATTGCACTGACTCAATGTACCAAAACATCACTTGAAATGTACAGAGCTCACCCTCGAATCTAGATCTTCTATAGTTTAAGTACATTGGAATAAAAAACTATTTTTCAAATGAATTTTACCATATATCTCAAATGCAGCTTGATGCTCAAATTTTATTCTGCCCACGTCTCATGGACCTGAGGCAGCCACAGCTTATACTACACATAATTAGTTGCTTATTCGACCGGTGGAAGCGATCGAAAGAGCATCACTCAGGTGACAACCATAACTTTGTCTTGTTATAATATGCAAGGATTCATGCAGTGAGCTATAATTCTATTCTTACCAACAACTTTTACTCACACCATGAGAGCTCTTTTAACTGAGGCAAATGCAGGCAATTTTGAAATGAAATTAAGTCCCTCTTTATCAATTGTGCATTTATATTTATTCAAGAGAGTCACCCAACATATTTTAACTTTAACTAGATGTGGTCTGAAAACAAAATGATACCATGTGCAACTACGTAGCGTAGCTACTTCGCACACGCACTTACCGTCAATGCCAGCCTCGGTCTCATGCTATGGTGTGGTACTAAAGCACCCTCGGTCAAGCTATAGCAGCACCAAGACTACACCTACCTCTCTCCCTTTCCAGTGCAAGATAATCCATGGTGGTGTCGCCGTGGTGCACTTCTCCCAGGGTCTCTTGGAAGCCGCTGTAGTACAGCATACGCTCTGTGGTTGTCGTCTTTCCTGAACACAGAATGTCTATACACTGATTTGAACACACTGTGTACTGCCATCACACTCATTGGATAAATAGTTTCCTGAATATAATATTGGAAGACAGGTGGAATCTGATGCAGAAGCGCATGAAGATAAAATAGTGTTGCACCGCATGGAAGTAGTGTGAATTATTCTTTGATTACACCATAAGTTGAAAACAATATTTGACAGTAGTATTTAATGATAACAATGGTACTACCAGGGTATGATATAGTACAACATTCATCATGCAAGAGAATATTGACACAACTAATGAAACATTTAAATAAGTCAAATGAAGAAGAATAATGACAGTGAAAATTAGGCACTTAATTTTTACTGTTCTCAGTATTAGTATGGACTCAGACGGAGATCAGAAACAATAAACGTAAAATGTTTGCAAGTCTCGATGTACTGTTGAGTATATTGGCATAGTGCAAATTAGATTATGGGTTAGTTTAGGCCTCCCTAACTGCTCCAAAAAAAGGAGCATATCAAAGAGAGGAAGAAGGCATCATTCAGTATGGAGATATGGGAATGCAGAATCTATGCAGAAGGGACATAGAAACAGCAAGATGAGAAAGAAGTTCATGAAACAAGATAAAAGTTGAAGAAGAAAGTAGAAATTGCTGAAAACAGGACAGCAGTGAACCAAAAAAAGGCAGTCCTTAACAAAACAAAATATTTTTTTTATTGCAACAATAAGAATGCCTACCTAACTCTCAGCACGGGCCCTCACACATTTTCCCTAGGGAGCCCTAATTCCCATAGATACAATAGTTATATCCCCCTGAGCGGTGGCATAGTGCAACTTATCAACTTTTCACTATTTAATAAATGAGGAAGGTACAGTATGTGCCCATTATAACAACCCATTCTTGGAAATAAAAAACTAATTAAAGAGAACATATTTTCTGCACACTATAACAGTACGTGATGTTCTGTGCAATGTTGTGGTTCAGTAAGAACTGATCTGAATTAGATAATTGCTGGCTATTGACAGATATAGCACACAAAAAACATTACCTAGCCAAAAATATTGAAATCAAACGTCATTACAAATGAAACTTTTCTGAAATTGGAGAATAAAATGTTATTTGCTTCACCAGCATCAATATGAGCCATTATGCCCACAACACGTCGACTGTTGACATCAGCAGCCTTTTCAGAACTGCCGCTGCTGGGGGAAATGTTGTTGGAGTAGCTGGTGGTACTGACGAATCTCTGAGGACAAGCAAGCCAACCATTTCCTGGAATTTTCTTGCACAACCGTAACATCCTGCAATCAGTTCACAACACGTTAGTACTATCATTACTCAAAGTAAAAGTGTACATCCATTATGAAGAAAATTATGCATCAGCATGAAGAAAGCCACTGCAGGTGAAAGTTCAAGTCGGATGTTATAACTACAGAAGAAATTGGTGTAAAACGTGTTCCTAAAATATCATAAAACAATTTATTTTACATTTAATGCTTTGTAAAAAGTTTATGATCAACCAAAAATAGCAGAACTCATCTTAACATTTGCTACGCAGGAGGCCATTTAAAAATAGAGAAAAGGTGATTTATTGCCATACTTGATGGTATAAGCACTTACAATTCATATACAAGATTTAAAAAAAATTCAGAAAGATAAAAATTACAAAGTTATAGAATTTTAATACTTTTCATGAAATATATCCAGCACACAATTGACTCAATTACAGAAGTTAATCTTGCATAACCCTATCTCCACAAGATGAATTTATCTTAGAGCAGGGATGGACAAAACACTTGGAAACTATGATAGTTTGAAAAGCTTACTGTGGGAGATTGCAGACTGCCACTCTGGAAGGCTTATGGCACCAGCAGCAAACAGGAACAAACATTTTGCTAATTCAGATGGAATTAAATTGACAAACAAAGGTATATTTTAGAAGCAAAATCACTGTAATATCAAAAAGTTTATAAAATTATTTATTTATATATAAAAAACAGTTCTACTAATGGTTTAACAATATACCTATAATTCATGTTGAATTGAATAAAATTTACTTATGATGATTGATTTATTAGAATAACTTTTGCATCTTGATTTGGTTTTACTGCTGCTGTACATTTTGAATTCCACTATGACTTATTATACTTACGACAGTGCTTTAGAGTTAAATTTCATTAGAAAGAACTTTTTTCATAGTATTATCAACTACAAGATGGACTATGACCACTGTTGGCTGCATGGATAGGCGTTATGCTGTTTGTGACTGCTTCTTTTGATCTTTGCCCTGATGCTGGTGTTATTAGGTTGCCTTTTTTTAACTCAAAAACTTCCACTAAAACCCATAAAATTAGGTATTTCATATTGATTTCTGCAGTAAAATTAGCGGTACATTTGAGTTTTCTCTTACCATTTTTTTGAGTTTATTAAAGGGTAAAAGTACAACATTTGTTTCTTTTCCTCAAGATTCATTTTGGCCTGAAACAAAACAAAAACTACAAAAATGAAAATTAATAATATTTAATTTAGCTAACCTAATCTTAACATCAAAAGGAAACCATAAATTAAAAGTGGTGACATAACCCAAAGTAGGTACTAAATGAGCAAATTTCTGCCGGTGGAAGATATCATTGCTAGCTGAATAAGATTTCAGGCACTGTTGGTGCTTCTAAATCCAATCTATCTCCTTTTCCCTGCAAACCCTCAGCATCTTCAAGTGTTGTAGATGAAAAGATCAGAGGAGCCTGAGGGGAAACTACGAGAGGAAGCCACTTCAAGCCAGGCTTCAGACCCTCCTCCTGAAGAAGAGAGAGTCATTTCCTCTCCTATATTTTTTGGCACGTGACTTTTTTCTATAGCTTATTACATTGTCTGATATTTTACTATTCACCGTCGAGTCGCTCCATCCTACCGTATCTCAACTTACGACGTTGCCTTGAACTTGAAAGTTGAGGGCCGACAGCGTCGGGGCCTTTGTAACGGCCTACAATTCCCTCCACGATACTCACAATATTCTCACAAAGAATTCAATGCCTGTACACCAGACTTATCCACTAAACTACTCAGGATCCACGAATCCTTATCACAAGCTGCCATTGGACCATGGTCTACCATGCATTGAACCATGGACGGCGTTAATTCTTCTTCTTCTTCTTCTTGTTTCTTGTTATTGGAGCTTCGGAAGCGAGTCCATGTAGCCCCACGCCAGAAGGGGGATTACGTTCATTTATTGTGTGTCTGTGTGGCAGATTGAGATATTTAATTAGCTTTTTTGGGGGATTTCAGGTTACAGAAAAGATATCCTTTATATTACAGGGCAATAGGAGGAAGATATATGTTCATGATTTCATCAATTGCAACGACTAACAAGGTATTAACTCAGTATTTCCATTATTTTACAATTTGTATGCCGATTGATTTCTTACATGGGATAGTCTAAAGTTTGCACATACAAAGCATAGTTTGAATGGCCCTAGTTAAGTAACTTGTCTACAGCATGCCCTAAATCTGGCCTCACATGAGCGTCCAAAATTTAAGGGAAGGTCCAGCCTGGGCG
>JACJUY010000440.1:208018-237231 GCA_014220935.1 Platorchestia sp. MABIK | reverse complement strand
GTTGGGGGATGTTGAGGTGGTGGCAGATACGGGATGTTGAGGTGGTGGCAGTTGGGGGGATGTTGAGGTGGTGGCAGTTGGGGGATGTTGAGGTGGTGGCAGTTGGGGGATGTTGAGGTGGTGGCAGTTGAATTCTCGATTCAATGAAATAAATAGCAGAAGGCGTAGCACTTATTTGCTAATCAGCTGTATTCTGTATTATTTGCTCCATTCACTTAGTAGTTAGTAGCATTGATTCACTAATTAGTTGTAAACAGTACTTCATATTATTGGTCCCATCTTGTAATTAATAGGAATGTGTAGCACTGATACACTAATCAGCTGTAAGCAGCACTTGATATTATTGGCCCCATCCATTAATTATTAATGGAAAGTGTAGCACTGATACACTAGTCAGTTGTTAGTGCTACTTTATAACGCTTGATGCAAGGTGTCTGAGTTACGTTAAATAGAATCATTGTGCCATTCCCTAAGCAGTAAGCTGTGTATTCATAAATCGCGTTCAGAAACAGTAATCACAATTAATTCCTCATTTAATTACAAATTTATACCTCTGAAATGTATGGATATATAAAACTGAGAGCCATCGCGGATGGAGGTAACGTAAAAAAATCAAAATATCTAAAATTCATTCTCAAGTCTTATTCCTACAACCAAGCACATCCCACCGAAACCTGTCACAACACGTCCCTAATTTAGAGGCATCAAGTATTTACAGAAATATTTTCCCGAGATGCAATTAAGAAGGCGAGAAACAATCATATTCAGTCGAACGAAAGTCCAACTCAAAATTTCAGCACCCCCTAAACGGACGTTAGAACTCATATCAGAGCTTCGAGCCACAATACAGTTCACGTCAGATCCATACTCCGATACTGTGAGCACGGTTCACCCAAGCGTGCGAGGGGCTTTTATCATTAAATTGCGTCTACGTAAACAAGCCAGAAAAAGTTCAATGGATCAACCGGGTGACATCGGAATCCTTCACGCACAACTCTACACGTCCTGAAAACGTAATGTTTGTTCTAACGCAGCTACCGTGAAAAGCACCTCACGTGCTGTAACAAGAAACTAGCGTTTGGTGTAACCATGATCAAGGGGATGCTCGACTCACCGTGTTTAGAAGAAAGAAGAGTTGAAGAGGGTTGATGATGAGCGCGAAGACGCCAAGTCGCGTACCTCCCACGGCCGCACTCGCTGCAGTACTGACTACTGAAGGCATCATTTTCGAAGGAAGACTGGAGCAGACCGCAGACCTTCTCGTTGTCGGGCAGCCACCGCCGTCCAGTTCTAACTCGTGAATTGCTGTTTTTTGTAATCTAAACTCATAGAGCTTATTTTCTATGTTTTCATAGCTTATTGGTAATTGCTGTTGCTATCAAATTTTAGCAACGCCGCTATTTTTCTGCAAAGTGTACGCTGTGTGCAGCTGCATCGTGTGTACAGCTGCATCGTGTGTACAGCTGCATCGTGTGTACAGCTACATCGTGTACACAGAAGTGCACAGCGTTTACTGGCATTCTTTCCAAAGATTTTGAGTTAAAGCCGATTGACTTTAAAAAGTGTCTGCAGAACAGTAAATACTGCTTGTCAATTCTTATCCTGCCAAATAATAGCTGTTCCGATACTACTAAACCATTACTAAATCAGTTTTCAAACACTTAGGGCGACACATTTCTTCAAGAATTTGAGATGAACTCTGCTAATCCATATCCCTAAAAATATTTGAAGCTCAAATTTTTATGTAATATGTAAAACATTCTGCCTTATTTATGTTTAGCGAACACTTAATGAAAGATTATTTTATTTTATATGTAGAAAACCCGTACTAAAAGCTCATTTTCATTTGATCCTCTCGGACAACCTATAATCAAATGATGAGCTTCCCCTAAAGCACTAAGCCAGTGTTATCAAGCCTCGTACTAGATTACCACAATAATAATGCCTAGCGATTGCCGATAATTGAGCTAGAGAGCTCGAACAGAAACTCGCATCCATCAGTACACAGCCATGTGTATCACGGTTGGAAAGATGGGCATTACGCATCTAAAAAACAAAAAAAGAATGCAACATGACTATTTAATTAGTTATGTAGGTTGTGCAATTTAAAGTTCTGTATACGTACTTCAGCCAAGAAGAAGACTTCTAACAGATTATTAAGATTATTAACAGATTGAGGCTTCTAACGGATTAACCTTTTCGGTGAAAACCTTTATTGCGCACCAAACCATATGCAGCTGATAACATTGACATTTAAGATCTAAAATTTAACTAAAGTCCTTCAACAGCGTGAAATTCTGTCGACAGCAAACCTAAGTTTGAGAAGGAAGTGAAGACATGAAGAAATGCTCTCCCTCGTCTTTCCTCTACGCGACACAGTCAAGTTTCTTCTTGGGAACAACAAGATAAACACCTAATTTCAGTGTTTAAAACAACTTTCAGAGCTTAGTCGCGAAGGTACTCACGATTAGACCCAGTTTGCTACAAATTTATACATTTTTTGGACAAATCAAGAATGCTTTGTTATTCTCACGGATTATTAACGTTGTTGACATATAGCAAACAAAACGAGCGTTATTTAAGCGTTAAATTGATTTGAGCACGGCGAGTACAACACGTGGTGACGAAAGGCTTCAGATTTAGTTTATTAATTATCACCATTTACTTCGTACGATACGGAATCAGTTATTGGCCATCCCTGGCAAGTAATCCAGAGCGCTTACTGATAGTGTGGAGGATTCGGAACCCTGCAGGACTCGGACTTTCTCCGCGTTGGGAAAACAAAAAAGTCAACTCTCCCTGCCTAGGTGGGAACGGATAGCAGCCNGATACTTGATACACTCCCAAAATTGCCCAATATCCTAGTAGCCTGTTGTTCGACACTCTCCTGGCATTGATAAATGCACTCCTAACCTTGACTGATCTACTCCCATTTCTCCTCAATACTTCCCTAGCTATGCCTAACTCATTTTAATGACAGCAGACCCAGACAGCTTTTGCGCCTGAACATGTGAGATTTTAGCTGCCAAAGTGTAGCCTTTGTCTGAGGGCGACGATAATCAGAGATGTTCCAGCAGAAAAGTTCAATTAAGGTGTGGCATTACTACCTCACGGTCCACAAACTCGGTCTGTTAAGGTTATTTCAATACCACGGCATACATTTCCGATACTTATAGCTGATGTCATTTACGAGAATTGCATTTCACGGCGAGGAGAATTTTGACGAAAAAATTCCCCTCTCCTGCAAAGTTCATTCTGTTCTGACTTAGAAAAATCTTTGGTCGTGGTGAACTTTGCATCTGTTGTGGGTGGAGTCCAAGCCCTATAGGGGCCTCGAATTTAAATACAATATACTTTTCGTAGAGGCCCATCTGGCAGCTTAAGTTCTTTTAAATCTACCTGGATACGCTATTAGCTCTAGTCCAATCGATAAAGAACTTAAGTTGCCTGCTGTACCGCTACGGTGACGCAAATTGTATGAAAATCTGGCCCGTGCAAGACAAAGGAAAGCCTTGTGGTCACGGAGGCAGTCTGTGAATTCCCTCACACAGAGCAGCGTCTCAATCAATGGGAGTCAATATTTTCAGGTCGTTTAGCACCAGCGCCCCTTAAGGCCTTGGCAGCTGTTGCACCATTTCAGCAGAATTTTTTGTGTTTGAAGCCTTAAAATATAGCGATATCTCTAATTTTCTCCTTCATATATCAGTTTCATGAGCTTCAAGCATCCACATAAATTTTTGGAGATGTACTTATCATGGAGCATATAATGATCTACTTGTTGGGAGCGCACACAATATTGTGTGTTGAAAAAGTGAAATGGTTGTATTATTTGAAATTTTAGCATCTATTACAAAAATGAAAATGAGTTTAACGCATGTTTGTCATGTGATAAGCAATTTCAGATGACTCATTTTCAACTATTAATGACTATTGCATGTAAGACTAAAACTGGGAAAATGCTAGTACGTCAAATAATTTCTTGTCTCACATTGCGACAGCAGAATTTGCTGAATTAATGTTATCAATATTTCTGTTGAAAAAAGAAAGGCACAATACAGATCAACTGAATACATGATTTTAATTAACTTAGCCATAACTATTATACTATATTGTGCAAATCGTTTTTACACCCACTTCTTAAAGTTGAATCTATGGGCCCCATAGACAGTTGTATACCTTGTAATAACGAATATCAAATCGATGGATTTCGTCCCTACAACGCGAAAAAACTTCTTTTCTTAAGATGAGTTCACAAACGGTTCGGCTCCTCGCCTTGTAAGGCAGAGGACTCCACATTTAGCCTGGGTATTGAACTGCCCTCTAATGAGCCTGCATACAACTAAGCTATTCATGGGCTGCTGGTAGAACTGTGCTCTGCACATTTGTGTGACGTCAGCATCTGGCCCAGAGCTGAGATTGGTGTACAGGGTGTTCAGGTCTATCCAGGTGTCCAGGGTCAATCCAGGTCTATCAAGGTCTATCCAGGAGTAGGTACGTTCAGGTATTAATGTCTACTCAGATTTCCAGGGTCTCACAAATGCCTTTGTCCGCTCAGGTGTCCAGATCTGTTCAGGTATCCACCTCTTCCCAGGTGTACAGGTTCACCCAGATGTCCAGAAAAAGTTAGTAATGAAAAAACGATGCAAAGTTGAACGACTTGCACCTATGTGGGATTGCCTTCGATTGCTTCTTTCCTGTGGAATATCTGACAAAATGCAGTCACTAACTCAGTGATGATTACAGTGTTGCTAGCTGAATTCTTCGCTTTATATTTTTTATTCTCCTAAAGAACCATACAATAATCTTCACATAAGTAACTGATTTGATGAAAGGGTACGAGAACATCCCAAATTATAGCATTTCTTAATGCTGGCAAGACGTTTGGGACACGAGGTACGATAAATGAAAATTATTTCCTCTCAGTATTTGCTATGCATTTGGCAAAGTCAACTTCGTGATCGTTTTGTTGCTCTAGTCAATAACGTAGCTGCAGTCAGACTCTGCTTCTACTGGGCCACCATCTCCAACTCGCCGCTGAAGGCAATGAACGGCAGCAAAAGTCGAATTGTGCTTTTCACGAGCCGCCATTTCTGTGTCACTGTTGAAGGCAGTAAACAAATTAAAAGCCGGACGTTGATTCTCCTGGTTCACTGCATATCTCCGTATCGCTGTTGAAGGCAATAAGACGGTAGCAAAAGTTGGGCTTTGCGTGTTCTAGTACACTTTTTCCATCTCGCTGTTGAATGCTATTAAACGATAGCCAAAGTCGAACTTTGCCTCCTCTGCTTCGTGTCGCTGTTGAAGGTAATAAAGCGATAGCAAAAGTCGAACTTTGGTTCTCCTGGTCCACCATCTCCGACTCGCCGCTGAAGGCAATGAACGATAGCAAAAGTCGGACCTTCCTTTTCCCGGTCCACGATCTTTCAGCACCTTGCTCACCGAGGGGCCCGGATGGCTCCCATCAATCACGGTGCCAAGGTCGTTTTAAGTTGGTTTTTCAGGCCTTAAAGATGAATGGTCGAGTCGGAGCCGTCGACGAGGCCCCAATACTCAGAGACTCGAATGAAAACACTCATAAATTTAAGAATTGAAAGCGATAATAATAAGGTAATCTTGTTCCATTACTTACGGTTATGATAACAAGCGAGTTGAGTGTACTTTTGTGGTCTACTTCAAATTGCGATGAGAGGTAAATTTATAATTTTCAATGAAGGATAAATTCCCATTATTTTCTTGGTAAATTTTGTTCGCGTTTATCAACTGCAAAATGCCAAGTTCAGAGTTAATTTAGTTTCAATGCAGTGATGGTTACTTCCAGGTGGGTGAACTTATGTAAGAATTTACTCATCTGATAACTCTTCCTCTTAGCTTCATAATTTTAGTTAATCATAAAATTAAGCATTGAAAACTCGTCACGTAAGACTCAATAGGACGTTCTGGAATTTTTTACTGACAAGTATCGTTACAAAGCTCTCGCGGAATAATATGATGATAAAACCCTAATTTTTAAAATAGAAATGCTAATGAATGTAATCAAAGCATGCTAAAATGCAAGCCTCACGGAGAGTTTACAATATTTGTGCAATTTTTGACCAGTGTAATTAGCACTCAATTCTATAATCTAACGACGCTAATTTACTGCGAGAGTAAGTGAGGAGTGGAAAGCAGTCGTATATCAACATGTTAGCTTCTGAAGACATTGCTTGATGAAATTGACGATACACATAAACATAGATGAGAAATATTAGGATTAATTTTATAAAGACGTTGCCTATCATCAGCACATCACTAAAATTTAGTAAAGGGAACGGTGACAATTGCACTGTTTTCATTGCTCCCTTCACTATGTTTTACTGAAACACTGATGATGGGCAACGTTCCAGACATTTTGATATTAAAATTAAACTGTGGGGTTTTATACTATTTAATACTATCCGTGTTGTCACCGTGGTGCTTTCATTCATCTTCAAAAATGAGACAAAGTTTTTTATCGCATAAATCTACGGAAATTACACCTAACATTCAAATACTTTTTGTTTACCACTTTATTCCTCATTGAAAAACTTTTCATTTTCAAATTTAAACAAACATAAAAAACTGGAATTTTCATAAACGGATACATAATCTATAAGATGACATCAGTGTATAACGATATAAAAATTAGATGCAGTATGAATGAAAAGGAACACGTAAATTTGTTACTTGTTCTAAATTGACAGATAAAATTAATGAATTTTCATACTTCCAGCTATTTTTTGACGACTCCATTGCTACAGAGACATATAATTTCAAAATATGAACAGCTTCCTAATCACGAACAAATGAGACATTGCTATTAAAATCATCAAAGAAAATGTATTGAATTCCTAATGATTGAAGTAAAACCGATTTTAATAAAATTCATTTTTCTTCTATTGAGTGACTGAATGTTATAATTATGACATTTTTAATTGTTACAGTTTTACGGGAGCATCATCTGTTAAAACCTTCAACAGAAACTAACGCTGCTACTAAAAGAACATATAGATCTGATTATGACCCAAATCTACGGAGATTACGCCTAATATTTAACTTACTCGCGTGTATGTATAATTATTAAAATTATTTAACTAAACCACCACTTTTAACTTTCGTATATTGCAGTTTGAATTTCGTTCAAGGAAAATCCAACAGAAACATTTATTTAGGACGTAATACAAAATATTGATGCACCGAAAAAGGATTTCTGAACCACTTACATAGTCATAGCAGCGCAGCTGGTGGCATCTACTCTGATGCTGAAATTGCGCTGTCAGATGCACTGCTATGACTACGTTAATTTCTTGAAAAACTGGCTCTTGTCAATGCAAGTTACTGTTTAATTGAGCCTTATGGGCTGTAGCTCGTACGGGTCATGACTTAGTCGAACTGAGGAATTGTTTTCGAGCCTCTCAACTGAATGGTACAATGCTGTCAGTGCAGGCACATTGAGACCGTCAGTAAGGTGTATGAAATTTACTCAAGGAATTCTTCTTTAAAAATCTGCGCTCCATAAATTTTTGAAAATAAAGTAAATCAATACTAAAAAGATGTGAAAGTTAATCATGTTGACGCAATATTTTTTTATTGCCCAAAAATATATCAAGGATCTACGTTTTAAAAAAATGATTATGAACCGTCATATCAGTTTTGAGAAGATATTCTGATTTAAAAAAATAAGAACGTACTCTGTAAACCTTTCATTCTTTTTTTGAAGACCATTAATTTTAAATAGAAATTAAGATGTTTTCGATTACAACGGAAACTCACACAAAGTACAAAGTCTATTTTTTATTTAAAGTGAACTTTACATTTTTTTGTAACTTGTAATAGAAATTTAAACTTTAATTTGAAAATCAAACGAAAAAACCTACTTCACGACTATTTTTTCGTTCTGCCGAGGGAAACTCAAATTCGATCCAGTTGGAGCATTTCCGCCTCTGACGCAGCGGGCGTCCCCGAAAAGCAGCTGAAGTGGGAGTCAGAGAAATGGATGTGGCGCCTCCCACACCTTCCCTCCCATTTCCTCCTCCTGGTCTCAGAGCCTCTTGAAGTCTGACAAGAGCTAAAGTGTCAGTCATCTCTCGGTCTCAGTCCAAGAGTCATCAATCGAAAAGACGCAATTTCGGGAAGATTTTAACTCACATCGTACGAGTAACACGCATCCCTTGAAGCTAAACTTATTTCTACTTGGGCCCATATTGTGACCGCTGTGTGTAAAAATATCTACAAGCTGAACACTGTCACCGTTGTGTTTGGAACTTTTTTTAGCCAAGAATATGATAATTTACGCAAATTAGATCCGTCTAAATTGGATATATACGAATACAATTACATATAAAGCAAGGAGGAAACTGAAGTTAGCGCTAAAATTCAATCAAAATGTGCATTATTCCTCTGGCAGCGATTGTGAAAGTACGCAGAAAATGAACATTCCTTTTTCTTCTTAACTTTTTTCAATTTTGTGGCGTTGGCACAAAGAATGTTTGACAATGACAAGAGCAGAAAAGTAAACGAGGCAAGATGCTTGTAGCTAGTGATCGGAATAAAATAATAGGACTTGAGATGAGAGAGTGTATCGAAAAAGATGAAAATGTGACGCGTTGAAGTGGTTTAGGCTGTATGGGAATAATAAAAGGCATCTGAACAAATATTTTCGAAGATGGGGTAGGAAAAAAGTGTGTAGAGAAGAGCCTCAAGGAAGAGTGAGCTACCTCTCTTGAGTTTAAAGCTTCATTCACGTGAGACCGAAGTTGAATGAAGGTTCTGACGCAGTCATTACTAACTTCAGAGACCTCGGTGTCTTGAGGAACGGAGGAGCGAGTTGGGCTCTTGTAAGAGCCTGCGTTGCCCATCCGTTCACAACGCACCAAATTTTCGTGAGCAGTTCGAGCTCGGCGAAAAGGGAGTTACTATACCATGCTCCTCAGTCCTCCCTTCTACTCTTTCTCTCTATCTCTGACATCTTATTACTCGCATTTAAAAGATCAGAAATTAATGTATCAAAGTTTTGTTCAAAGGATAGACTTGTGTCCTCGCAATATTATAGCAAGTGAAATCAATGATACAAGAGGCCGCAGACAAAGGCTTACATCGAAGCCTTTAAGAAGATTTTTGCTCGTACTGATTGATTTTTTCACCGATAAATGTCAGATTCAGTCCTCACAGGCCGTCTACCTTAAGAAAAACATCCTGCTCTCCAAAACAACTGAAATAAGAAACATCAACCCAACACTCTGGTACAAAAGGACTTGAAAATTTCAGCTAGATATACTGCCAAAATGTTTTTGCTAACCGAGACGATTAAAAAGACACGGCTTGTTTTCTGCGGTAAATAGATAAAGTATTCATCCGTCAAAGTAAAAGGTGACCAACCACAGGCGCACTTCTAATTTAAAACATCGAACCTCCGAGACATTGGGATGGTGTGGGATGCTTTTTTGTATTAACCGAGGCAGTGATGGACGTAATGTTTTTCTCTCGTGGAAGTAACTCAATGGAGAGGGGCATAATTTAATTTACTATTATTGTTTACAAATTCTTACGGTGTGCGCAAACTCTTAATTTTTGACACACTTTTCAATCTTAGTCACATTATTCGAGCTAACAGGACTGGCCCACTCACAGCTTCATTGATTTTTAGCACGGAGTCGTTGTCTAAGACGAGGTGATGCCAGTTCTTTACTGCCGTGGGACATCACTCATCAGGTGGACGTTGTGGCGGCAGGTTTGTGATAACCAGCTACTCGTACTCCAGCTGTCCGCCATCTCGAGTGAGTTGCCAGTTCATGCTTTAGGAAAATTTAACGAGAAAGTCCGTCTCATTCTTGTCCTCACTTTTAAACATTTTTCACGTCAAGTAGAAATCAATTATTTTAAGTGCTACATGAACAAACATGCATTGTGAAGGTTTTAGTTCTTCTCGAGGTTGATGGCTTTCTTTGCTGAAGTAAGCTATTGAGGCTCTCAAGATTTTCTCCATACAAGAAAAGTAAAAATGTACGCAAGAAAAATATAGTCTTTTAGGAAGTATTCATTTTCCATCATGCGAAAATTCCCAATAGTATACACTAAGAAGTTGACGTAAGGTATTCTTTAATACAAATTAGATTTTCAACAACAGTGTCATATATTGTACGAATTCAAAGTTGCAACGCAAGTAATATTTTTCATATTCGAAAAAAAAATTCATAAACCTATGAAAAGCCAAAATGCATTTATTGAAGCTAAAATGATTCACTTTAATCGAAAATCAAAGTTCACGACTCGATGTATCTAATTAACGGAGAGGCACTATAGGCAAGATATTGTTATGGGCACTGTCGTTAGCACGCTGTTAAAAATTTTTAAGAAAATCAAATAAACTAAAATAACGTAGAAGGACCAAGGAGCTGATAAATACTCACCCTGAGTTACCTTCTTCGTGCAGAGATGCGGTCTGCAGTTGTCGTACTGACTTGTCTTCTGCTGAGCTGCGCTGCCGCAGATGACGCGGTGTGTTGTGATTGGTTAGAGGAGTTGTGAGTTGGTAGCAACAAACGACTCCTTCGAATTCAACGTTAAGTGCATTAGGAGAAGTTTAACTGTTTCTGCCAATTATGAATTTTTCTTAATTCAATGTTAACTAAATGACAAGATTCCTGTAAAATTCATACGAATATCATATCAGAAAAGAATGACAAGCACTGAAAAGCGCAATACAGTTAAATTCTATAAGCTTTAGTATTTCTAATGATCTTGAGGAGGCTAAAATAAGTTTTCAACCTTCATATGATGGGAAAATGCAATGCTTATGTTTGATGTAACTCGTGAAAATTTCGGGAGCTTTCAAACTTGTGAAATGGGAAACTAAAAAGTTTCGAGTCTGTTCGAGCATTTGAAGTAGAAATCACAGCAGCGTCGTTTTTCACCTGTTACCTCAATGAAATTAGTTGTTATCAGTTTACGAAGAATCTTTCTACTTAATATCATAAACTTGCGAGATTGGGAAGTACAAATTATGATTTGAGGGACTCGTGTATTGTACTAGTGCAGCTAGTTGTAGTACTGGTGAAGAAACCTAGTTACACTAACGTTGGTGCTGCACAACCCTAGCCCTAGATACATTAATATTAGTGCTACAGAGCCCTACTTACACTAGCGTTAGTGCTCTACAGCCCTACTCACACTAGCGTTAGTGCTGCAGAGCCCTACTCACACTAGCGTTAGTGCTGCAGAGCCCTACTCACACTAGCGTTAGTGCTGTAGAGCCCTACTCACACTTGCGTTAGTGCTGCAAAGCCCTATTCACACCAGCGTTAGTGCTGTAGAGCCCTACTCACACTAGCGTTAGTGCTGCAAAGCCCTATTCACACCAACACTGGTGCTGCACAGTTCACGTGCTGCATGGGGGGCTGGAAGGTGCTGCACGGCGTGACGCAGTGTCCTCTCAGCTGCTGCCACGGGTACGAGGAGCGCGTGCTGCCGCTGCCTCGCCTGCTGTTCCCTGTCGTCTGCCACAAGCTCACCCCGCAGCAGCTGCTGCATAAGATCTCGCTTGTAAGTGCTCTCTTCCATGAAATTCTCTTTGATCAAGTACGCTTTTATAAAGTTTGCTTTAATACAATTATTTTTATAAAATTATTTTTAATGAAAAAATTTTTAATGTAAATCTTTTTCATAACTTTTTTTAATTCTCTTTAATAATTCTCTTAACGAAATTCTTTTTAATATGATTCTTGTTGATGAAATTATTTTTAACTGAATTCTCATCAATAAAATTCTATTAATGAAATTCTTCTTATTAAAATTCTCTTTAGTAAAATATTGACAATCTTTTTAGTTCCCCGCGTGCATTACGAGGGTTGGTGTTCGAATCGAAAGAACCCTACTAAATTAAAACGGGCTACGCTAAGAAGAAAAATCGCAAGTTTTCCTGCTTCAATCGTACAAATGATAGGGGAATATTTTGATTATTTAAATCCAATTCTTTATTACACAAGATGAAACCGAAATTTCTTAGACTTTACAAAGAAGGTTATTCAGTTTTAAGGAATAGATGAAATATAAACATGAAAAATAAATTTTGTCATTTGCGGAAGCACTTTTCTAAGTTTAGTTTCAGCTTATTTCAACTAAAATTGCAATTCCATATTTTATGTCAAGTAATCCCGTTCTTCCCAAGCTCGGAAAGCAAATGAACGAAGGTCATACATTGATTATAATAATGTAATAGAGAAATCGAGTCATTCACTAAAAAAGATCAATTCAATTCAAAGTATTAGAACCTTTTTCACAAAATTTCGAATCAGTTGATGAAGTGGAAATATTTTCCCCGTGAGACGAATTTTCTCAATAGCATTAGCACTGATAAAACTAACAAAATGAAAGTCTAAACATCATTTATCATAATCATCATTTTACCCTGAATGTCTCCGTTTGGATCGCCTTTCCTCATAATCATCATTTATGCGTTGAATATCCTATGTCTCCGTTTGGATCGCCTTTCCTATCTTATTTTTGAACAGGCCCGGCTGGCGACAGCAACACCCGCCCTGCCCCCGCCCCCCACCACGCCCCAACCCCGCCCACCCCTTGCCTCGCTGCGGCACCTGCGCGACATCTCCGAGCTGGTGCACGAGCTGACGGAAGGCGGCACTGAAGTCACTACCTCGCCCGCCAGGGACAGAAGCCAGAGAGACCTGATTCCCATGGTGGGTCATCCTGCTCGAGTTGAAGCTGGTTTAGGTCTTTGAGATATGACACGTGAACTTGAAAAACTTCAGCTGATAGGGGTGAAAGTTGAAAATAGGTTAGTTTTAAAAAGCTGATACTAAAAGTATATCATAATGGGTTTGGTGTACATTACCGTCGGTCTTGGAGATAAAAACATCAAATTGAAGAATTTCAACTAATAAGGGTGAAAGTTAGTCCCAGTAAGGCATAACTTGAATCAATGAGAAAATGGGTGGGCTTTATACAGGTACTCTAAAAAGCAAATCATAATGGGTTGAAAATTTCTTAACTTGAAAATTCCTCAAATGCAATAGTTATTGGCAGAAATACCCCAAACAGAATACTAATATTAATAAAATGACAGTGGTTGAATCAACTGAGAGTAAAATAGAAAATAAATGCTTTATTCGTTTAATATTACTTAAATAAAAAACACAACAAGACGTAAAATACCATTGAATCAGAAGCGTATTACTTGGATAAGCGAGACCAATTTTCAATCCCACAAGTTAATACGTCGGAGAACTAGACGACTCTAATGCCAAATTCATGAACCGAAGCCACTTGTTCAAAAATAGAATGTCGGTGCTAAATGACAAATTTACCTTTGATTTGTATTACCCAAAGGCAAAAACAAAAGAGCTTTAAAAAAAAATTGAAGGAATTTATCTACCACAAGGAATACCGCAGTAGATTATTTCTTATGCCTAGTACAAAAGACACATTTGAGTATACCTACTTGTGGGCCCTAATAAGTTCAGCGACCTCTAGGGCATCGTATCATCAACGCTTTTCTAAGGGGCACAGTTACGTTTAACTTGAATGAAAATGAAATATTTCTAAAATTGTACGACACCTGACTTTCCGCTATTCAAAGGTGTGCAATTATGTTTAACCTAAAATGAAAATGAAATATTTGTTAAATTGTAAAACGTATACCTGACTATCCAGCATGACCAGCAGCAGCAGCGGTACCCCCGAGGTGCCAAAGCTTTGCTGCACCGCCACGCTTTGGACTTCAAGTTCATCCTCGCCGCCGGCGTCTCGAAGGCGGCCTTGCTTCAAGCGTTTGAGGAGTTCCTCGTGAGTAACTATGCGCTTATGTATTATTTATTCGAGACTCTATCTTAGTTCTCTCTAAACTATGCAACAAAATAACGACAATAACTAACGATAAAATATAATCGCACACAACTGATATATTGGAAATAATATCATGAAAGGTAATTTTGCCAACACATTCACAATATTCTTTAATAACAAATGGTTCACTTAACTTACTTTCATTTCCATTCATTTGCCCAAACAGAATGAGCTCTTAGCCGGTATCCAGCAGGAAGAGCTTCAGCACTCCAATGACGTAGTCTAGGTGCGGTGGACTCAACTGCGTCCGGAGTGCATTTCTTTAGTTTATTAGATGGAATGTATCGTCGAACTTAAAGAAATGCTACACAAGATTTGGCAAGACGTGATCTGACCGTTCCAATTGCAATCAAATGGAGAACTTTAAGTGAATTGCGAATTTTAAATCACATGGCTTCGCGTGCCAAGCTTGAATATTAATAATAAACTGAGTCCGGAATTTATACCTCATCCACAGAAAAATTTAAGGACCTTCTGATACTGTCAACGTATTGTGCATAGATAGTTTAAAAGCCGAAGATCTTTTTTCATGGATTTGATTCCAGATCTTTTATAGGCTCTTCTGATCAGAAGAGAATTCTCGCGACATGGGCAGCCGGTTACACGGAGGGGATTTTCATAATGCTGCTGATCGACCAGGAGTCAAACTCAAATTTTCATAAATACTAATTCTAAGCTAAATGAAGGTACAATCCAGTTAATGTTCGCTAGTTTCAAAATTGCTTACCGTAAATTTCTTTAAATTTAAGATGAATAATGAACTTCCGCTTAACTCTTCACGATCAGCGTGTAAATCAGGCAAACTACCCAGTATTGTGAGATAACACAGTATCACTTTGAAATCACAGCCAAAACCATGGAATGTGTTGTGAAACTTAGAGAAATGCTACTCTAGATTACGCAAGATGTGATCTGGGCGTTCCAATTGCAATAAGTTAAGAACTTCGAGTGCGATGCGAATTCCGAGTCACTTGACTCCGCGTGCCAGGCTTTAAAATTAGTTTCCAGTTTCCACCAAACGAAGATTGAACGCAAAAATCTGAGGAGACTCGCGCTAACCCTACAGGAGCGCCTAGAAGGTCTTGCAATAAACATGAGCAGAAATACGTTCCCTTCATTTAGCCTCGAATTCAATGCAAAAATGGTTGTGAATAACTCGTGCAGTGAATAATTCTCCGAAAATATTCCGTTTCTGCGATCCTCAATTCAATCGCATTTTATCATAACAACGTTGACATAAAAATTCAATTGCGTTATAGGACCTCGCTATCCGAAAACGTTAACTTCACACCTGGGAGAATGAAGACGTGGGTTCGAGTGAAACTTAGCTTAAGATTTGCTTCGTGTTTGGTGTGCCAATTTCTACAAGGCTAAATTGGAAGACAAAGTGAAACTGTTCATGTTACATGACTAGTGTAAAGAGATAAGTAGAATCCAAATCTCACTGCGCACTACAGTTATTTCTTTTTCCGATCTGATCACGACAATAACTAACGTTCTTTACACAGAGAAATATAGTAACTATACCTAGAGGCGCGACGTATTAGGCGCTCATGTCAATACCTACCACAAAACTTAACACTTTGACTTCGAAGTGGTACATATATGTACCACTAGGTAAATTGTTCATTTACGTACCGGAATATACAAATAACATTTCAACTATTTTACTACCTTTTCCGAAATTAATTTTAGAGTAAAAAGTAACACATTATGGTTCAATTGTATTCTTTACATTTTTCAAAAAGGTTAAAAATGTATTACAGCAGAAACGCCGGTTTTTCAAAACGACTTCTTCTAGCCTAACCAAACTGACCGTAAGCAACCGCACAATCGTGGTCAACGTGTTAAGATACAGTAACAGGATTTAGCAGCGAAAGCGAGGACTTCGGGACTGAACGGAAATAAAAAACCCTTACGTTCTAATTCTAATTGCGAGTTGCAAAAGCCGTTTCATAGGTTCCGGACTTTCGAGAGACATGTCACCCCCTAATTGTAAGCCGACACACAGTTGCAGACCTTATTCCTCTCCTCTCTCTTCTCTTAGAGCCTAAGTATGTTCTGGCATCAGAGCAGGCCCAAGTCTCGAAGATACCCAGAATAACATCAGAAAATGGCGTTGATGGAAGGCAGCAAGACCATTCCAGTAGAACGTCAAATTAGTATTCTAATATTTCAACCCAAGACGCTTTGAAAGCGAATCAGTAGTGAAACTCGTTTGGTTAGAATTGGATGTTCGCATATAAATGTGAAAGATCGGCATGAAAGTACAAGGATTTCGATCTGAATAGCAAATGTGAAATGGGATTAATGAATGTTTTATCATAGGTAGCTAGGATCTTGCGGAGATTTCAGCTACCCAGTCAATGCAGAAATCAAACAATCATAACCAATGAGCTACTAATACTTCATACGGATCTACGGGAAAATAACTTAAAAATGTGACATTGTGAAACTGGTAGTCCGTTTTGGAACAAGTGTTTAGCCGTGATTATTAGTATAGACAAGCAGCTGAGAAATAGAACAACTAGTAACATTGGTTTGCTGGCGCTTTAATAACTCAGACTACCAAACGATAATTAACTGGATCAGTACAGGCATATCGAACTTTTTACTAGCTTTAACGTTTTTAACATTCATTCAGCGCTAATAGTAACTATTTATTGAATGAACTGGGAGGGGATAAAAACACTCATTAACGAATATTCATGTATTTATATTGAATTATGGCTTAAAACAGTTCAACTAGAAATACATTTACATTATATATACATAAAGGAACAGAAGAGCTAGAACGAGCAACATTCGGCCCGCTAGCAGTAAAACAAAAACTCGATAATTTGGTGGAAGCATAAAACGGCACAAATCCAGGACGAGTGCGCGGTCATCAGCAGAAAACATGACCCAGAGCTGCACCATCGAAAATCCTAGCGGGAGTCGAGGCTTTCACTACGAGCAACACCAACTGAGAACATGGTGGAGAGCGCGCATTAGTCAGAACATAGTTTTTGTTTCGTACATTCTCAACTGATAGATTAAGATATTTCAAAAAAGCACCTAAAATTTAGAAGTGACGTTAACGGATCATGAAGCGGAAATATTTCCAGACAACCAATTTCGGGAGCTGGTGTGGCCAGAACACGGAAACCTTCGGGTCACAGGTGATAAACAGGCCGGCAACCATCAATTCAGTAGCTGATGCAACAATTGACAGCATGCAGATTTAAAACCGTACGAGTAAAAAGACATTGAAAAGGCTTGCCTCTGACGAGAAAAACAAGGAGAAAAAATTATAAAACGCAGCAAAAGTTGCGAAGAGTAACAGGATAAACTAGAAATAGAAAACAATAAGAGGAAAGCACAACCGTCGACACTTAATTTGTGGATAGAAAAATAAGCTCAAAAGATACCAGGAGAACGGTACCATGTCCTCTCCGGGGCTTCCTCTACACAACTAAGCGCTTTTCAGCACAGCAAATCGACTTCCAGAATACAACGAACGCACAGTAAAATTCTGCTAGCAGACTAACAAAAAATTTATCACTCAAATATCATAGTAGTTGTTCGATCAATTCTCAAGCCAAGCATCTACTGTCACGTCCATCATATCTTTATTTGAGGTACTTAAACATGACCCGCAATGAATAAACCAAGATTCCGAGAATAGCATATCAAATTCAAATAATCTGTTGCGAACTACACGATCTCAATTTCACGTGAGGAATTAGAAGTGTCTTCCGAGCCAGGCGGCGAAAGCGCGTTAAAAAAAAACTGTAAATACATGGTAGGACACCGACCATTCCAACAGGGATTTGTTCAAGCAATTACAAATTCATCACAATAGAGAGCGCAACTAAAAACTTAGCGCCACTCGTCGCATTCCAGTTACTGAAAACAAAATATACAAACGGGAACAAACACTCGTGCTCGTTGAACTATAACTTGGGCAGATCAGACAACTTAAGTAAAAAATTTAACACATTTGTACAAAGGAACGAGCATAAAATTAATCAATAATTAACCATCAATAACGAGCCCTACGAATCAGCGATTCTATCAACAATAGCAGTCACTTCATAATGAAAAGATTAAAATTACTGATCTTGACTGTTAACTGTAGCAGTCAAGGGAAGGTTAGAAGAGATGATCTGAGGATGGCAGTACAGAGCGTTTCCAGCCTGAGACGCCTATGTTGACATCGACGGCCGTGGCCACTTGGCGTGTCCGGAGCCAGCGTTGACGTGTCCGGTGACACTGTTTTGGCACGGCTAGGACCAGTGAAGACATGGACGGCCGTGGTCAGTTGACAAGGCCAGTGCCTCAGTCAACGTGCCCAGTGTCAGTGTTGACGTGGCCAGTGTCAGTGTTGGCAGGCCGGCGCCCTCGAAGTGCGGAATAATGCAGCACTGCAGTATTCTCATCTCGAAGCACTGGGAACTAAGCTAAAGCTACGAAGTTAACAGAACACGATTACTGCGTACAGATGGGAGCACTTCTAATAGTAAAAGCAGCCACCCAGAAAAAAATTAAATCTCCAAGAATAAGATGCTCGTGCAAGAAGAGGTCGCATGCCCTATGCTCCGCCATTCTCGCCAAGAAAAAAGGAACAAAAAAAACAAGGCTCTTCGACCACAGCAGATCAGGAACAAAAGTGGCCAAATTTGCGATTGCTAGGTAGCCGTTGGTCGGTTTTAGGAACCCTGAACGCAACAGCGTATTTATATTGTGCACCAGCTGAGTTCAAAGTATTACGAGGCAAAAAAAATGGAGTAGTTCGCTGAAAAAAAGTGGTACACTTTTCAGTCAAGAGGCCGGTTGCACGGGAAGCCGTTCTACCGCATAAGAACGTAAGAAAAACCCACAATAACTTCCTGCAACGAATGCTGGTGACCAATCTCAAGCAACCTAGATTACCACCGAGCAACACCAATTCCTTTAGAAAACCCTGAAGTAAACGAAAACGCAATCCTTCTTGCGAACATAAAGAAGGAAAAAAGTCTCCAGAAGAACACCAAGTCCTCTAGATATGAAGGAAAATCCCCTGCACAGCACGGGAATAAAAACGTTGAACATTACTGGAGTAAGATACTTCCTCCGCTATTAATCAGTGGATCTCTGCAGGTCTGGCTAAAACTTCAAAATGTTACATGTAAAATAAACGATGAATGCACACAACCGTAAGTAACCTTAGACAGTTACGCGTATGAGAGAGCACAGATCTTATCCCAAGCAGAAACTTTTAAGCTAAAACGAACAAGAAACAAAAGCGAAAAGAATATAGCATATATATACAACGACGAACGTAACAGCAACAAGACATCGTCTAATATGAGCGGTCAGTAACAAAGAAGCAGATCCTTCGAAGGAACGAAGGACACGAGGCTAGTTAACGCAGAGCAATAGAGGGCGCCCATGCGGGCCCCAACGAAAGAACGCACAATGCTAGCGAGATCGCACCTGGACAACAATGGCTTCAACTTGTGAGTTATTTCGTGTCTCGCACACACAAAAAAGTCTTCAATGCGAGGTGTTAGAGCACGGTTTAGAACTCATACATTGGCCAAATTCAAGGAACAAGTGGCCCTATTTTCAAACAATTCAAATAGTCGCAGTGGTGCAAGAGGAAGCGAAGATTTTTCAATTTTCAAGTCAGTTTGGCTTCGCAAAGTGCTACATTTCGAAGCGTAGCCCACTTTACCTCTACGATGACTTTAAACAGTTTGCAAATCCGGTCTCGGGGCAATATTACAGCAGCAATTGCCCGCTACATTCAGTGCCCAGAAGAACGCACTCGGAAATCTGCTTATTCCTAAGGAGAAATAATATGATGGCCACTCTCAAAATGGAGACGGACTTTCTACTCTGAAAATACGCTAGAAATAGAAAATACCTTTCATAAATTTGTTTGGTGTGTATATAGATTCCACGGGTAAAAAACAATACTATGAAAACAAACTTTACAAAACCTCAAAGTTTCCCAGAACATCACCAGAATGAGCACATGAGAGTTTTTACTTCCTGACGAAAAAAGGGAACCCGTAACAAGTCTAAAAATTCAGTACAAAGAATTAAACACTGTAAATAGTACATAGAACTCGTAATATGATAGAGGGCGCTGATGCAACAATTCCGACGAACAAGACCCCAACGAACTCGTAAATCCCGCCATGAAAAAACGCTGGTCACCAACAAAGAATTAGAGGAAAAAGACGAGCGATGAAACTCGGCAAATCGTGTACCGATAGTCTGTTATAGATCTTCACGGCACCCATTTGAATCCCCTCATAGATAACATGTCCTAGCTGAAAATACATAGAGTCAAAAATGAATGAAATAGACGCGATGCGGGTGGTAATTAATTACAAATTGGTAGCCGGAAACGCACTAAAATATTCAGTAAATCTAAAAAGGCAGTATTTTCAATTTGCGCTGCAGATAAGACAGGGAAGGCAACCTGTTTGCCGCAATAGCGACCCATAAATCTAACAGTGATTATTTCCACCGAGTGAACTTACTCTGGCCCGGAGAGACCAATGGACATTGGTCTCATGGTTAGTTCATGGTTAACTTCATTAACTATTGCACAAGAAGATCGACGCTAGAACAGGGCACACGTACGTAGACTAACAAGATTGGAACAACATAGTTCCAATTGGGGTTGGGAGAAACACTAAGGGGGACCGTGTGCATTAATTTTTTACACCAATTGTAAAAAGTAAGGATACACAGCGCAGTTCGTTAAGAATCTATTATCCAGTAACAAGTAAGATTTTTTGGCCAAAACCGAGAACCCCACGCTCACGAGCTACCAGAAATATCTTGCTTCAGGGCACCTGCAACGAGCAAACCGAACAAAATACACGTCCAAGGCGACGGTTTATATACGTAAATTCGGCACGAGCTCAATGCGTTATAGCAGCAGCCCCGAGTCTCGTGATCTGGAATGCCAGAACACTCATTTTCCCGAACGTAATTCCAATGAACTGTCGCAAAGCGCGGAATGACGACGCGTCACTGTGTGAGCCATCGCTTGGGGACATGAGTCAGACCTCGCAATGCACAGGCGCATCGCATCAGGTAATCACTTAATGACGACTAGTTCATCCGATGCCGCCAAGTTCGGCTTCAACGTTCAAGCGGCGCTTCAGCAGCATACAGACCGTCAACCTAGAAGTGACATATAAAACTCATACAAACGAAAATGTCCCAATCATAATTTCTCTGCGTTAAATTAAAATCAATAACTTTTAAATCAATAGATATTAAGCATTCAGAGCTAGGGGACTCGGGTACAATACCAAAATTAACGCAGACTTGAAGGGTACACTGATGCTAGAAGAGTCAACACATCGGGAAGACAGGGAGTAGCTACAGGCAAGAGAAGGCATCTTTCAAAAGTTCATTTCGCCACTACGTAAAAACAACGCCGCAAAAATACAGTTTGAAAGGCTTCAAAGGCCCACGTTTTTCTTCGCGCACTAGTTCTCGATATCAATTTTTGTCAATTTAATAGTCAATTTTTTGAGAGGTTTATAAATATAAAGATTTGAACGATGCTCGCGTAATAAAATAGCTTTTCTCTATGAACGAGCCGTCGTATATACACAAATGCTGGAGCGCGAGCAGCAGGCCAGCTTAGAATATAATACAATAATACTTTCTCTGTACGAACACAACACCAGATCATCATCAGCTTCTGAGCACGGATGACGACCGGACCGCCACTACACTGAAAACGTCTCAGTAGATTGTCTAGTTCTTTTCTTTTCTTCATGGCACAAAACACGAAGATATTGACGGCAGTTACAGATTCTTCTCCTCCTATCTATGGTTTACAGATTACAAACACGGGGGTCGTCCAACACCAAAAAGCAACAATGTATTTCGACCGCTGGTATGAGTGATAGACCGATACCCAGTTCAATGTTTGCTCATTAAAGAATTTTACCGAGCGCCATCATTCAACAAGTAATAATCGAAATTATAATGGAAAACGAATTCCGCTTTTAAATTAAAGTTCAAGAAGATTAGCCAATAGAGTTTTAAATAATTATGAAGCACAAAGCATCGGCCAAAAGCCCCGTATTCGCAATGTTGACGAGGCTAACTAAACGCTCTATCTATTACAAAAGAATAACATAAGCGATAGTACGTAACATACAGAAAGCTACTAATTTGTGGTACACTTAACGCATTCTCGTATAAAACCTCCAGTAGAGTGGAAGTGAAATGAGCTCTAAAATCCCTATGGACCTTGACATCCAGACAATTACAGAAAGCTTTCAGTTCTAAAAGCAGCAGATAATATGACCCAACTTACTAGGGAAGAACAGAGTTGAGGCAAGAAAGTAGGCAGCGAACTACAACTTTTTCAACCCTGCAAAATTGTAACACAGACAAAGCACCTCTCTTTGTAAATAGAAGTGCGTAACAAAACGTCGTATTCGCCCACGTTGACCCAGTACTACAACACCGAGAGACAAGCACGCCTGAATGGGACCAAAAGCGGGAGCCAAAGAGAAATTCGCCGTTCTTAAGTACATTGGCCTCTAGTCGTGGCATAAGGGATGATATTCAGGATTGCAGTTCTTCAATGAACGAGTATCTGTACAACTGATACGTAAGTAACACGCACCTGACTGGCTTTATCATCATGTTGCGTTCACAAGAGCGATCATCACAGCAGCTTTGTAGCGGAAATTACCGAAGTGGAGATGCCGCTGAAGGCCAGATGCCCAAGGAAGCTCATGCATATGTGTGTGAGAACGAGATGAGCACTCTTCCTCACGTGGACTACGCATTGCCTAGTTAACTCTACGTTTGTACTACAAAAAAAGGTGCAGTGAGACAGGGAGTGGGAAAAAGAGGCAACACTATGGATGAAAAGGCGGAAGTGCGATCATGAAACCAATCTAGTAGCTTGCCTGTTCTCGATTTGGAGAATAGAATCGGGGAACACTGAATTATCAAACATCAAACTTCACAAACTTTCAAGGCAAAAGTTATTGTGAAGTACGAACAGCCTTCCACAGTCGGAAGTTACCTAAGTAGACGACCAATACATTTTGGCGTCTTGAGTATATTGGAGGATTGGATCATGTATGGACCTCAGCTAAACTTGAGACCGAGTGAAAACGCCGGAGCGCATAAGGCTCGATACTGAAATGTTTTCGGATATAAGATCGCATGTTTGAGGGTTGCGAGAGATCTCTTGCTCAGCAGAGCTGGATTCGAATCGGCATTTTTGAATATCACACACACGTTCCTATTCAATGCACTGTAAATTAGGGCTTCACACTGTTTACGTTAATATTCTAGTTTACATAAAACGTCAAATTTTGTGTAGAAATCGTTTTAATGCTTTCTCGAAGAAGGATAAAAACGCTTAAGATACACGAGGGAAATACGTTGCAGCTTTTAAGCCGCAAATAAAATTGCACGTTCTGAACTAGATGCATATGAAAAACTAATAGAATATTTTCCGTAAATACAGCTTCAATGAACATGGCTTCAATCGAAGCTGAGCACCATCAAACAATGCCGAAGTAAAAACAGTACGTAGGTAAATAAGACCTACACATTGCACACAAAGATCATCACCGTGAAAAGGTAAGGGTATAACACTCTTTTGAAACAGAATTCATCAAGCGCCATGACTCCCAAGAAACTCGACACACACAAGCCCTCACAGCGCACACGTTTCAGTAACACACATTTTTAGGCTGATTACAGTGTACGGGCGTCGAAGATGCGACCGAAGTAGCTTGCTGCTGCCTAACAGGCTGCCCTCCACTGCCAGCCGGCTGAGTTTGTACGCTACTCACGCTGTTGCTATACGAATGGTAGGCACTAGTAGCTACAGCAATCCCTGCTGAGGAAGAAGAAGACACGACACCTGCTAAGGAAGAGGGAGTTTGTGCTACGAATGATACAGACTGAGATGTAGCAGAGGTTCCAGAGCAGGCCTGCTGAGCGGACGAGTGCAGCTGAGCTGAGGTCACTGCCAGAGTAGATAACCGCACGCCTGTAGTTTGACCGCTCACAGGGGCGTTGATCTGAGAATTGTTGTTGCCATTGATGTGGAGCGAGACCGAGTTGTGTATACCATTGTTGGTGTTGCCATTGGAATGGTGAGTGTTGGCATTGGAGTGGATATTATTGCATGGGTTGGAGTGAAGCGAGGTGGCGGTGGAGTGAAGCGAGGTGGCGGTGGTGTGAGCACTCGGACTGTTAGGCCCAGGCGTGCTCGTGGCCGACAGTGGACCAGGTGTGTTGGGCACTCCCAGGGAGTTTTGTCTCATCTTTTGACGCACCTCCCTGATCTTGAGCTTCAGGCAGTTCTTGGACGGAAACAGCTCGGCGTACTTGCTCTGGAACTCCGCCACGACGTGATCTGCGCGTAACCACATGCAGCTGGTTACCATCTTGATGTGTCAACAACTAATTGCACGATAGAAAACTTGCACTTTTGCCACGGTTTGATAAACTGATAAATGAGACAAGGTAAACGCACAAGAATATTAGAAAGGATAAATGAGACAAGGTGAAACGCATAAGATAATTAAAAAGAATAATCCAAGAGCAAAGATTAGGTTTATTTAAATGCATAGGTAGTCGCATGAACAAAACGGAAGGACAGAGCACAATTTGAGAAGCGATAAGATGTGCTGTGCGTTTAGAAACTCCAAATAAATGCAAGACTAAGTAGCTACAATGATTGAAATTAATATACACAAAGAATTATCACAGGTCATTTAAATCTAGACGGCAGCTTTAGGTTTTTCCACTTCTCCAAAAATGTGGATGCAGAAAATGCAACCACAGCTATGGTAGCAAGTGCTACAATAACTACTATTGGTTAATTACTTTATTTCGTGCAGTTTCTACGATTGGAAAGAGAAGCGTATATACCCTACATTAATCCCGAATTTCATGAAGGGATAGGATTTTCGTTACCACAGTTACGAGGAGAACCAATGTGCACGTGTCTACTCACTGTTAGGGAACCAGCCGTGGTCGTTGAAGAGTTGCATCACGAGCGAGCGCCGCTGGTCCAGAATGTGCCTGAGGCTGGAATGGCCGCCCCCTGACGCCCCCACCACCTTGTCAGAGGCGTGGCTGGGGGTCTTGGGAGTGCGAGGCGACCGGCCACACACCAGCGGGGAGTCTTCTCCCGCTCCACTGCCCGCCTGCACGCCTGGCATGGCAGACAGATGTGCTCCCCCACCAGGCCCGTCACCGTCTCCTGCTCCGGGACAACAATGTTCCAATACACCAGTGTCTTCATGAAGGTAAACGCTAGAACATAATTCTATGGTCCATTCATGAAAATGTAAGGTAAGATCCTGCGCTAAAACGTAAATCTATCGACCGTTCATGAAAATGTAAGGTAAGATCCCGCGCTAAAACGTAAACCTATCGACCGTTCAGGAAAATGTAAGGTAATATCACACACTAAAACATAAACCTACAGTCCAGTATAAGTGATTACTGGGGAGTATTTTCCGTTTGGCATTGAGAAGTAAAAAGAGCATGTGTAGCGTGTTAATTTCAGGAGTAACTAGGATGCCGTCGTAATCGTCAGTTTAAATGCTTTGCTGAATGGATAAGTAACGTAGCGCAAGGAGAATGTTTTTAGAACTAGAAGAAAAAATTCCATGATGCTCAGTTCTAGTCCCAGTTTCAGGTACAATGCCTACCTACCATATCGTGCAAAAGCAACTTATGAGAAGTATAACCAGAAAATCGGGAGCCAAAATTTTCAACAAACAAAATGCTGCATAAGGTAAAATCAGTTTCCAATTAGGTACTTATCACAACTTCCTTGGCTAACTGCTTTACACAAAGGTTACACAGTGCATAAACTGTTTCCTAAAATCCATTGTTTCTGTCGATTTCAGTTTCAAATTAAATGTCCTGTAAAATTATGCACACAAAAGGCTGGGTTGCATGATTAAATTATTGTGAATTACGATTAATAACGTTTTCGGACAATTCCCTGGTAGAACGCATTGATGAAAACCCAATGAAGCACAGCAAGAAATTAGCTGTGCGTCCATAGAAATTCTTCGTATACAACAGAGAGCACCTCGCACCTTTTTTATGGATAACCTGAAGTATTTCATTTGCTCAGATTAGATGAGTTAGTTTAGGTGTCGTCAACCACGACAAAGGTGTTCCAACGAGAGGAAGGCACCATTTAGCATGGAGTTAAGGAAAGGGAGAATCTATGCACAAGACCTTACCTTTGAAAAACACACATGACAGGCTTACCTTTGAAAAAGTCGGGGTTGAAGTCTGGAGGGAAAAACTTTGAGCCTTGTAAGGATGAGGACAGCGGCGGCTGTGAGCCAGGCGTTGCGTCTTCTCCGTCAGTGCCTGGACACAGAGCGTGTATTTTTATTCAATATTTTAATAAATTTTAAATTTTACTTTTCTAAAATGAAAAACAACATTCATTTCATTTATAGACACGTGCCACCATTCATTCATCACATAAGTCACGAATATGTACTTTTTGCACCACGTCATCACACACTCATCAAACATAATGGTACTATGGTTTTACTTGATTAAGGATTTATTAGTTAATTATAGCTACAATTACTTTATGCACTGACTCAACACACATCCGTCAAACGTGGCAATAAAATTCTTCGTTGAAATTGAACGGTTTTTATTCTAGTGTTTCAATACAAAGCAAAATAGTCACGAAGCTTTAGAAAAAATGAGAAAAGGCTGACAATCTTGAACGGAAGTTACGAAAACCATTACCAACAACTAGGAAGACGTACCGTTCACTCTATTTCTGGGCCTGAATGCGACAACGAATTTAGGCGACGAGGGAAGGGGCGTCATGTTGGCTGGGGTGCCAGAGTTGCCCCCTACAAGCTCAGGGTTGTACTCCGGTAGGTTGGTGAACTTCTCCTTGAAGTTCATCTGCTCCAGCACTCTGGCGAACACGAAATGAAGGCATTACTTTCTGACACAATCTGCACTTCCTTAACTCAAGACGCACGCGTCTAAGGAATTCACAAGCGAACAAACAACGAGGCGATAGAGTAGAATATGTCAATAGAACTGGGAGGAGTAGCCCATCCTAAAGTTGCCTCGACAGCTCAAGGGATTCGAGACCACATTCCCGAAGAGGCATGTGCTTTAGCCTACTCGACCTCGTTTTTCATTAATTATGAAGAGTTTTCACTTGATTCAGTTTGATAGGATGATTTCGTTTCTCCGTAAATCATGGGAATATTTTCACACAGCCAAAAGAAATGCAAAGCTTACAACTGCACCCCAGTAATGACGGCACTTGTACACATAAGCTCAACATCGTGAATACTTTCTCACTTGTCCATGCCGTCCTCGATGTTCTTCTTGAAGAAGCTCTTCTTGGCTCCTGGCGAAGGCGGCACTGCAGCACCTGAGAGGGACGCTGCGTCTGCCTCAGCGCCCTCCTTGCTGCTGCTGCTGCTCACACCTGCCCCTTGCTGCTGCTGCTGTTGTTGCAGCTGCTGCTGCTGCTGCTGTTGCTGCTGCTGTTGTTGCTGCTGCAGCTGTTGTTGTTGCTGCTGCTGCTGTTGTTGCTGCTGCTGCTGTTGTTGTTGCTGCTGCTGCTGTTGTTGCTGGTGAGGGTTGAGATCGTCTTCCGCAGCAGGACCTGGAGTGCAGTGGCAGTTAGTGTGACGCGAGCTCACACACGGGAAATGGCTCGATATATTCCATGTGGAAATTCGTACCTCAGCGCACAAATTCACGAAAATTGTCGATGATGGAAATATTTACAGGAAAAATGAATGTGAAATTTTTGTGAATGAAGAAATGGTTAGCAACAGATGACTGAAAGGTTTCAATTTCACTTCGGAACTAGTTTGTTACTTTGAAAATACGTATCTCGCAAGAATGCCTTGATCAAAACAAAACAAAGGTATGACAACAAAGATGAATAGCCCATTTCAATTTGAGTGAAATATTTTTCATTATCATAAACGCAGAAAGCCTTAAAATACAGGGAAAATTCTTGCCCAAATTTGTGTAAAATCGTAACGCGAGATCCAAAATTCTATTACCAACACGACCAACTCTCAACACGCAAAATGACATAGATGAATATTTTTCACGCAAATGAAGTGAAAAATTGCACATCACAACAGCTTAAGAGTTCAACTCATTCTACCGGGATGCAGGAGAGATACAAAGTACACTCAAATAGGCATGGGTTGTCAGAGCCAACACCCGTCAGCCCGTCACGCGACACTGAAGCAGCGGGACTAGAAGAGCGACGATGTTACGTCTGAGGAGACAGAGCTAGAAGGAGAGGGCTGGAACCTCAATGCAGGAATGCCTTGCGTTCCGAAGTCAATCACTCAATAAGTTCAGTAAGTCAATAAGTATATGCTTTGAGAAGTCTTGAACAATTTGCCTAAAATGTTCCTTCTAAATTCTACGGAGCTTTTGACCCTGCAAAGCTTTACAAAGTTATCGACTCTGAATTGTTTTTCTGAATGAGGATTTAGTTTAATATGAATCAAAACAAATTCGCAGCGCAAAAAATGCCTTCACACATTGAGTTTCTCATTCAAGCACATAACATGGTACACAGCAACTCTTGATAGTACATATCACTCAGAAGATTGTTGAATACGCTCAAATAGTTTAAATCAAGAAAACAATCAACTAAAATCAACTGAAAGAGAAGCACAGCAATCGCATTGATGTTAACCAATGACCGCTAACAAAAATACACGCAAGAGGCTATTTTTACTCTTTACAATCTACATAGATTTTTAAATCCGCCTTTATAAACAACTAATATGCTATATTTCTAATTTAATTTAATAATTTCTAATATAGTGTGCTATATTTCTAATCTTCTCTAATAATTTTCAACATAATATTTCAGTGCCGAGTAATAAATTCTTCCTCATTCGATGTCAGTGACAGCCTGATGTCAGTGACAGCCTGATGTCAGGGCCTGTCAAATAAGGGGGTCGTAATAACGATCTCGTCTCGTTGTTCCAAAGAAGAAAAAATACTAACAGTGAAGGGTTTAGGGAACAACACGGTCTGCCTCTGAAAATAAAAGCAGCTCCAAGCTACGTAACACAGAGCGTTACCAAGAATAACATACTGAAATAAAAATTGTTGCAGTTTCTTTTTCAAAAACACAACACGCCAAGCAAAATTACCGCAACACAAGCTCTATACTGAAGAAAGGCACCTCAACTCTTGCTTTTGCCAAGACTGAAGCCAGTCCAAGCGACTACAGTATGAATGATGGCACAAAGCCTTCGAATGCAATCTACTACTAACTAAAGAAGCGACAAGTGATCTAAGTG
>JACJUY010000440.1:174991-188311 GCA_014220935.1 Platorchestia sp. MABIK | reverse complement strand
AATACATCCCTAAAAAGCCCCACAAATGGGTTTATAAGATTTTTGTTCTTGCAGGATGTTCTGAACTGGTATAAGATTTCAAAACCATACAGTGGTAAGATATGTCCCATTCATCATCCTAGGATTCCTGACTTAGGAGCAAGTGACAATTTGGTTCTTCATCTCAAAAATAATTGTGGAACATTACAACAAAATCTATTCTAGATGGAACTAGCCTCTACTGACAGACGAGGCACCTGCAAGTACCTGCAATGTTCTGGAAGAATATATATTTTTTGCAAGAAGTGCAAAGTTCATCTGTGGTGCGATAATAAGTGCAATTGTTTCTTGTCATTTCATCTGTAATAACACAACTTGCTTCTCATTACTAAACTTACCTATCTTTTTCTGAACTAGTCCCTGCTGCATTTAGTGATTAACAGTTTATGATATTCATATGGAATTACACATTAATTTGATTTAAAAACAGTAATAAACTTTTTCTGATTTTCATGTACTCATAAGTCCAACTGCACATATATATCCTCCTTCACATTGTATCACAATTCTTTATCATCCTCACATGTTGATTCCATAATAATTAGTGGAAATTTCTTTTAAGAATAAAAAATATGGTTGCTAAAGGGGTTAACAAAACTTTCACTGAATATTTTAATAAACTTTGTCTATCCAGAAAGGAAATTACAAAAAAAAATGCTGTCATGCTTTTATACAGAAAAAATAAATTTACCCATTTGCAAAAGCATTTAACACTATTTACTAATATTTATTTGCAAATCCTCTGTTCTGCCTCACAGCCTCGAAACAGTTGCCATAGTTTTCTACAAGTTTCTCACAAGCACTTGTTGGTAGTTTCACCTATTCTTTTATAGAAACTTCCTCCAATTCCTTGGTATTCTGGGGATCTCTTGCACACACTCTTAACTTTCAATGTTTACCATAGATTCTTAATGGGATTTAAATCCAGTGACTGGTTAGGCAACTCCATGATACTAATCCCATTATCATTAAATGAATCCAACTTTATTTTGGCCTTGTGCTTTGTATCACGGTCTTGCTGGAACACAAAATTACAACCACATCCTAAAGCTGTGGCACTTTTAAAGAGAGGTGTGGATAGAATCTTAGTGTATTTTGCTGCGTTCATTTTTTCGTCAATGATTTCCATTTCTCTAACTCCATTAGCAGAAAAACAGCCCAAAAGCATCACACTACTACCACCAAATTTCACAGTGGGAATAGTATTTGAAGGTTTATATTCTATGCTATTCTTTCTCCATACACAGGTACGCATGTTTCTTCCAAATACAGAGCAATCAAACAGAAGTGACAATTTTGAATAGAACAAAATCTGGTGAACTAAACAAAAACACTAACATCAACATTTTTCCAGCTCTTCACATAGAGAGGTTAAATTATTCTGTAGATATGATACCAGAGGCATGGACAAATGTTGCTGTCATTTGTGTCATTTAATACAACTCGACTTTGAAACAAGCTGCCCCTGCATACCAGAAGTTCAGCTTCAGGAAAGATTTTCCCTTCTCTTCTGAAGAAACCAAGTTCATCATTCTGAAGTATGGACATGGTACAGGAAACAAGGTAGGGTCATTTCTATGGGAGAAAATACAACTCCTCTTGTTTGGCTAGCCAATAGAAAGGCTTTATTTCAAACAAACTTTATGACGTTACCAAAACGCAATGTCGTTAGGCCAATACTGGAGCCTGATTTGGAGGAAGCAGAGCTACTAGATGCAGTATGAGCGCTGCTATTGATTCGTTGCCGTGACGTCAGCAAACCCCACCATCAACGAAAAAAAGACTGGTTTGAACCTACCTTGTTTCCTCTACCGTGAGTATGGAGAAGTTAAGTACACTGCAGAAGTGAAGAGGGCTTTTGGAACAAAGTTCTACCCAAAAAATCTTTGTGAGGGTCCAAACCAAAAGGCATTTAAACGAGTCAATGAAAATGTCACGAGGTACCTGTCGATGACTTATTTTTCCTGTATACTTTTTAATCTTTATGCCTGGCTATGACTTCATTATACAAATCGTTTGACAATTCTTTTATTTTAGCCATTTTAAAAAGTACTGAAAGGTAGACAGCTCCACAGTGTCTAACAGCTGCTATCAGTTGATCGGTTTAGTGCTGTGAGCCTCGTGCTGCTCTTTGATTAGTTGAAATATTATGCCAAATCATGATATTTTCAAGTGTATTAAATACTTCTGTTTTTGTTCATAAAGCTTAACAAAATGTTTCTTAACACTTGACCACAATTAGTAAAACTGAAATTCAATATTCAACTCAAATTTAGAATCAATTGCAAAAACAATTTTGCAAATAGCAAACAATAACTGAATCATGCCTTCATTTCGTTCAAGTTAGGTATTTACAAAAATTGAGTTTGTGGCTACTGGTTGGTCAGCAGCATTTATTCCCTCCGTGACCACCGGTGGTGCATGTTACAGTCAACGTATTAATTTTTTGCAGATTTTTGGAAAACTAATTTATTTAAATATTGAGTGTTAGTTTTATTAAAATTGACTCAATATTTCTAAAGAAATTTGTGCAAAACCAATGTGCCAAATACTCTTGCTACTCACCGCAGGTACATTTTAGAATAGCAAGTGCCCAATATCATTCAACCATACACAAATATCCTCCAAAATTCAATAGATAAATCAAATGCAAACATAGATATCCATAATCTAACAAGAAATTCAAAACTTACTGCAAAAACATTGAGGCACTGTTCCACATCAATGATGGAGTAGTATAAAATCTCAGGATGTTTCTTTACAACTTTTGAAGCCAGATCACCATCCCACCCTGCAAACAAAATCAGACAATGATGGAGTAGTACAAAATCTCAGGATGTTTCTTTACAACTTTTGAAGCCAGATCACCATCCCACCCTGCAAACAAACACAGATAATGATGGAGTAGTACAAAATCTCAGGATGTTTCTTTACAACTTTTGAAGCCAGATCACCATCACACCCTGCAAACAAACACAGATAAATGCATTCAAATCTCCATCCACACGTACAAGAACACTAGAGATATAATTTGATTTTATTGCCAATTATCAATCTTTTTGCTATGGATTTGACTATAAAAAATTTGGTTTTAATTTGAACAAAGGCATTTTGAAAGAATATTTTTAAAGTAGGTACTATTTTATAAAGCTACAAGTAGCTTTGTTACAGGAATCCATGGTAAAACCATATGAAGTAGGTATTTATGCTTGAAGCATTTGTCATGTGTGATAATCACTCATTTCATTAGGTAAATATACTGGTTCTTCATTATTTGTTTTTTCAATTTGAAAGATAAAAGAATTGTAGAGCAATCCTTAATTTAGATATTCTATTACAATCTATACAGCTAACACTTGATTTGATGCAGTCTCTTTTGTTCTGAAAAACTTTCAAAATTATAAAGAGGTTTAAAGGAGATGGTTCAGGTTCAAAAAAATTCTGTAAGTTTTCAATGGATTTTTCTGAGATTTTCAACATAGTTGTAAAATGATGTGACTATTGTTTACGAACACATATGTTTTTTTGTAAATTTATCAGATATTTGACTTTTAGAATAAATATGAAAAAATGAGTGTCACGGAAAAATGATTCTTCTACTACAATTTTGAAGATGCAGAACTGGCAAAAATATGCTCTAGATAGCTAATTGTCTTGTCTAGAGATCCGGTGCTACAGTTTTACAATTTGATTTTGTTCATTTAAAAGATTTATTTTGAAAAAACCCATAACTGTTTTCTCTTTTTAAAATTATTTTGCTTTTAATTTTCAATGTAAATTGAAATTCAAAATTGTATAACGGATCTATAGATTGCTTCAACTGCAATCGATTAATATATTTGCCATTCCTACACCTTCAAAGCTGTGGGAAATGAATCCCCTCAAAGGTTAAAAGGGCAAGTTTTCATCACAGTCATGTTCCTAAAATTTGTTTTTTCTTCTTTTCATAATTTTTGAACTAAGACTTTTTAAAATTAATTACACTACTTTTGTAGCTCTATTTGAGTTCTATCGATTGATATATTAGCCATTTCTGTGCCTTCAAAACTGTGGGAAAGGATCCATTTCAAAAAATAATAAATGCAAGTTTCAGAAGAGCAGTTTTTTTTTAGAATCTATTTTTTGATTTTCAAGCTAATTTATTTTTTAAATCAACTTGATTGCCTTGCAGCTCTTTCTAAGCCTTCGATTGATATATTTGCCATTCCTATCCCTTCAAGACTGCGGGAGGCGATTATATGTTTACACACCAAGTTAATTAGCTGATGATGCGGAGCAGCTGGACTCAAAACAAACAATTGCATCATCACAATTCATCACTGAGTGTTAGAATGCTTTGTTTGAGAACAAAAGCATTTTGAACAAGGCCATGAATGAACTCTCTTGATATTCCCGCAGAGGAACGTTCAAAATGGACTCGTAATAAGGGGGAAAGGTGGAGGTCACCCATCCGTTGGCTCGCTCTAAGTCACGCTAGTGCACATCTTCTACCTCGTCTAGGAGACAAACCAATGCACGTACTAGAGAGCCAATTATATCGTTGGATGCACAAGAAAATTCTCTATAAGATGAGTCTATAAACCAAAAACCTACCATTATCCGGTGTTTGATCCGAACTGTCTCCTTAACTCAAAACCAACAAAATCTTTATAATTAGTTTACAATAACATTTTGAAAACCACCAACAGCTCTGTTAAATTCATCACTCAGAATTGCACTAACAGTCAACTTTCTAGAGAAACATTTTCAATGAAATATTACAACTAAAAATAATAAAAATAACATGACTTACCATAGTAGTTAGATATTGCCTGCTTGAGAGCATTTTTTCTTGTCATCAAGTAAAAACTCCTAGTTGTAGCTACAAAATTTGGCATGAACCTTGAATCCAACAAATGTCTTGAATTAGATTGTTTTTCAGGCCCTGGTGCAATACGTTCATTTCTAGATGACAGGTCTAAAGATGGTTGCTCAGATGAATGTCTATCCATGGGCAACAAATTTTCATTAAATTTCAATGAGCTTCCAGTCTTAATTGGTAGCTTAAACATCCCTTGCTGCAAGCATCTTGCAGTGGAAGTTGAAGCTGATGAGGAAGCATAAAAACATGGAGTTGACATTAAATCTTTTGAACTTCTTTGCAACTTTGAGGCCCGTGCAAAGCTAGATTTAATGAAGCCCTTGGCACAACTAACATTTCTATGGCTGCAACACTGATGGGGTATGAAAGCCATATTTAAACATCAATTATCAAGCATGGCACTGAGGAAAGAAAATACGTTAATCTGAAACCAAATATTTATGCATCAATATTGTCATTTACATTAATTATCACTTTTCACCAAAAGGACATTCTTGACTAATTCATATTCTATTTATACTAGATTTTACATTTTCATAACTGAAAACAAAAAATAAATGAATATGTTCAAAAATATTCACAAAGCTCAAGGCAATCAATTAAAATAAGCCAGGCTACAATTACAAGTCTTCAATCCTTTGTCCTTCCCCCACATCTAATCTAGAATGTTTTCCAGCTCACTTATTTCATTGAAACTTTTAACAAAAGGGCTATGCCTCAACATTAATTCACAAATTCCCATTAGTTCCTCAATTATGTTTAAATTACATTTCTGATTTTTAATTTATAAAATCAATTTTTAAATTTACTTTGATCAATTCAAGTGTGTCATCAAACTAAAAAAAATGAGCTTCAGAAGAGATTAAGTCAGGAAAAATTACTTTGAAATGCAGGAGAATCCAAACAGCAACATTCAGGGCTAGTGCAATGGCAAAACTTCAAGCTTGACACTGAGTAGTCAGGTCGTAGCTTCCAGTGGGTCACTGCGGTTGGTCCATACGGATTATGCAAGGCATTGGCTCCTAAAGGTATAGCACAGCTTAAGTTCTTAGGTTTTTTTTTATCCTCACATAAGAAGGAAATGGAAACCTGGAAATTTTCTACCAAAATAGGAATAAAAATATGCATTATTTTTTATACAAAAATACATACATCCATATTGTGTGTAAAGAATGAAAAATAAAATGAGGTGAAAATAGTGGCTATGCTTTTTAACAAAAGATATTTAAACATGCTGTCCACTCTTAGTATTACAAAGCAAACAAATCACATGCTGGATCGTGTCTATTGTGCAGGAGTTGCGGATTATCTTGCCTATGTACATCTCATCTTCGGATCCAGAATTCTTCAGGCATTATCCAACAAGGTTCTATGGCTTGCTTTGCTCTTCAACGGGAAGGACTTGGATTCTTGCACTAGGCCACTGGGGGTAGCCAGGATTAAATCTACTAAGTATGGGGCTTCACCACAATCTGTTAGATAATCTGAGAATGGTCCATGTTAATACTTCATACTTTTTTTACATTCTCTTTCTGAGCTAAAATTGGTCAATATTGAGTTTAAGCCTTTCACGGAAATTCAAAATTCCATTCCGAATAATCACTACAGGAACACATTTAAAAACGTTTTACATGAATGACATTCTGCTCGCTGATGCATTATTTTTGAGTTATTTAACTTTGAAGTTACAGGAACGGCGCTCATGAAATGGCTTTCCTACGCAAAAGGAGAGGATGTTCCAACAATGTCGCAAGCGCGCACAGCGTGGGAAAAGTTTGTGATTTTGCAATTATGGCATAATTTATTATTTGCCAACCCCCCGGAGCCTGAACCCACTTCTAGGATGTTTTAGTTAATGACACAATAAAGGTTATCAGCCAAAAACATTAGCGAGACTGGAATAGTGAAGACTTAAATCGAAATGCACTCGACATCAGTTTCAATATGGCGGTGACCGTAGAACATAAGCAAAACTGCAGGAGTGAATACCGTAGGTTTAACATCAGAATATTTTTATAATGTTACATTTTTGGGCGAGAACCTCTGTTGTGTTATTAACTAAAACATTCTAGAGGTGGGTTCAGGCTCTGCGGGGTTGGCAAATAAATTACAAAGTACCCAAACGTACTCAAACAGCTCCTGCTTAAACTTACTGGAACTGCTAGGGAAAACAAAAATTTCAAAGTTGAATAACTCGAAAATAACATCAGCAAGCAGACTGTCTTTCAAGTAAAACGTTTTCAAATGTGTTCCTTTACCGATTCTTTGGACCAGAATTTTTAAAACTTTCAGTGCGACATGACCCACCGGTGGTCATGGAGGGGATTTTCATAATGCTGCTGAATGACCAGCACTCACTAGCTCAATTTCGATAAATGCTTAATGAAAACTAAATGAAGGCAAGGTCTATGTTATGTTTATTATTTTCAAAATTGATCTCTAAAATTAACTCTAATTTGAGTTCAATATAAGACTTTAGTGTAACCCACCCCACTTAACGTGTTAATTGCCGTGAAAGGCTTAAACTCAATATTGACGTGGAAGCTTAGCATGGCGTGAAAGCCTACACTAATCTGGTATATGTAAAAGGAAGTGCCTAAGTGTGAGATGTTCTATGATGGTAGTTTTGGTAGCCAGCTCTTGTTTGCAGTGAGGTGTAAGTCATTGAGCGTGAATAGGCGTACATGGAGGTGGAATCAGAATAATAATAGACTACGTCGGCAGTGTGATAGGGGAGTGGAAGAAACAGTTGAGCACTTTGTGCTGGAATGTAGCATGTATGAACAAGAGAAAGTTTCATGAATGTGGTGTTTGAGCAGTATGGAGAGAATGAGTGGTATGCCAGATGTGCTGAAGATGATTGTGGTATGAGCTGTATTGTTGGATTAGATCAGGAGTGTAATTTGAGTATCACTGAAGCTATGAAAGTTTTCCTTGTTTTGTGCCTGGAGTAAAAGACAGCGACTGGAATGAGCCAGTCGAGTAGAGTGGGCTGTAATGACCCACCATGCACGGAGATGGTGTCTTGACGTTCTGGTTATCCTAATGATGCCGTATAATGGGAGTTTGTGACAAGGATTGGTGGATCCTGAGTAGTTTATTGGACAAGTCTAGTACACAGATGCTGAACTCTTTTTGTTTTGTGTGATTATTGAGGAGGGAATTGTAGGCCATTACAAAGGCCCCAACACTGTCGGCCCTCAATTTCAAGTGACCCTAAAATCCCATCAGTTGTTAAATAACATACAATCACAACAACACATTCTCTGGCATGCATTTTTTCCCCAACTAATTGCTAACAAATCTTTCCTCTTAGGTTCATTTCCAATAGCAATTGCTTCTGATTTTTAATTTAAGAGCATTCATAACATTTGGACTAACTCCACTACCTTTTTTTTGCAAACTTACACACCCTTTTCCTATCATATAATATTTATTCTCCTTACATGTTGAACTGACTATCTTGCATTTGGGTCTGAACTACACCAGCACAATCTAATTTTCTATTCTCAAATTCTGCTACAAGGTCATCTTATTTTCTTAATTCCATCCACGCACATTTGTACATCCAAAACTCACAACACTGTTTAGACAATTCAAGACATTCTACATTTTTCTCTGACAGATTTTCTTTCATCCTATTTCACCTTCCATTACAATATGAGTAGCCCTGATCCACTGGATGTATCTCCTAGAGAGGGTCATCTCACCTTCTTGTGTACGGTGGACTTCATCCCCAAGAAAACACCCACCCTGGATCACGTTGCCCATATCCAGGAAGCTGGCACCCAACTTACTTGTGTGAATTCAGGCACATCACCAATTACAGGCAGGAGTGCCTGATCAATCAGCATTTAGGATATGGGGCATTATATATTTGATTGACAAAATTGAGTTTGTCCAAAAAATTCATTATCAGTTCATGATTAAAGGAGCCACTCAGAACATTTTCCAAGTTGAATTGAAGTTTATTTGCATATGCATAGTTCTTCATATTTATTCTTTGTGCAGCATATGCAGGGCAGTCAATCATAATGTGTCCAACACTGAGTACACATTGGTACACATTGGCACTGACAACACAAGGGCTGTGGATCTCTTGTATAAAGATAATTATGAGGGAGTTTAGTTGTAAGTAATCTCCATTGTGTCAAAACCACTTCTCTTTACGAGATACAGAGAAATTTACCGTTGGCTCCAGCATTGATTGCGTGATAGTGGCTAATGCTCGAGTTCCATGCAGCTTGCCATTTTTGTCTGAAATGTTGCCTGACATGTGGTGTGAGATCAAAGTATGGAAGATGTGGTGAACAGATTGTTTCCAAATTACATGCTGCTTTTGCCAGTTGATCGGCTTTTTCATTTCCCGTGATATCCATATGACTGGGAATCCACTCAATTAGTTTCAGTGGGGGTAGGCTTTCATAACTCCTCTTGATTTTAGGTACCAAGTAGTGGTTGGTGGGAAGTAATTGGTTGAGCGCCTGCATGGCACTGTATGAGTCAGTGAACAAGATAAAATTTCCTGGTATCTTTTCAATGTATTTTATGGCATATAAAATAGCCGTGAGTTCGGCTGTGAAAATGGAGGCCCTATCTGGAAGCCTTGCCATGATGTTGGATTCACTCTACCAAATGCCAATTCCAACTCTGTGGTTATGTTTAGAGCCATCTGTACATATTTCCAGTCTTGTCGTGTATTGTGCTTGAATATGTTTAAACAGAGCTTTCCACTGATTTTCACCCAGTGCATCCTTTGGGTATGTTTTTAGATGGGCAAAGCATTTCATGTCAAAAGTTTTGTATTTATCACAGGCCTGAATAGGTGCAACACAGTTTGATTTAATGCCAAATTCTTGCAGTAAGTAGAATACTCAGCCTGACACTGGAAGAGGATTTGGATTTTGTTCAAAGACATGGAATGGGTAATAATCTTGAATTAGCAGCCCAACTGGGTGACCAGGGAGACTAAGAGCTGTGAGAGCATACTGACACAACTGTTTTTTCCAGAAGTACATCAGTGGCATCAAGTTTGCTTCTATTTTTAGGTGGGTAACCTTGGTACATCGCATTGCACCAAGAATAAAGTGCAGTGCTGTATATTGGATTCTGTCTAGCTACTGAAAATGAGATTTGCAAGCAGTGTCAAAGAGGAAACTTGCATAAGATCACTTTGGCAAAATTAATGGAGTGTAAATTTTAAAGGTTAATGTGTAGCGTTTGGTAATAATCGAATTTCCAATTTTGGGTGCTAAATATAGTTAATGAGATATAAATAAGCAATTTTTCTTCTATGCACTTTCCGTCGCAAATGAGTATTCAACGAGTTATGGCGGTAAATTACTGACCCCAACTCTAGTCTTTGAAGCGTTAAGAAATTCATCGAGGGCGTTGTACGGCAACACTACAATGGACTTTCCCCTCCGCCGCGCCAGTTACGTTGAAGCTGCGGTGATGACTATATGTGTTTCGTGTCAGTTGGATTATTTTGGAGCAATCGGAAATTCATAGGAAAAAATGATGAGGCAGTTGCATTCTTGAAAGATCACGGTGTTTTACTCAAGGAAGTGATTTGTCCAACGTGTAATAACCTGTGTTGGCATAAAGAAAAGAGAAATTTGTGGCGGTGTACCGGTTCGTACTTAATTTCAAAAACAAAGAAATTAAGATATTAATTTAACTTCTTATTACAGCAGCAGGTTAGTTACAATTCCTACATAATATAAGATACTTTAACGACACAATAATTAGACTGCTAACGGAAGAGTCCATTTGGGGTCTTCCCCTAATGTTGTTGAGTCCATTTGGGGTCTTCCCTTTTTTTTTGGCGCGCTTGCAACAATACAATTGTGATAAGTACCATACTGCTATAGCTAGTAAATAGTCATTTGTAATGAAAAGTGCATAGAAGAAAACTTGTTTATTTTGATCTAATTAACTATATTTTGCACCCAAAATTGGAAATTCGATTAGTACCAAACGATACACATTTACCATTTTTAGTAATACATCAAAATTGGATGACCACTTTATATTTGTGAGGATACAAAACAGTCTTGGGCCTTATTGACATTTTTGTGTTATTTCTTTTAAATGTGGGTCCCAACAAAGTTGTGCATCCAGAAGCAGTCCAAGAAATTTTTACTTAGTGACAAATTCCAAATTCACATTCTGACAGTTTAAGTGGCATGGAGGCTTAGTTTTTTTATGAGTGAAAATCACACACTTGGTTTTCTCTCAAGAGATTTGAAGCCCCCAGGTCTGGGACCAAACAAGAATAGCATCTAAGGCATCTTGCAACATGCAAAGCGCCTCAGTCAAGTCAGAGCAAGTAACCCAAGCAGCACCGTCGTCAGCATAAAGCGATGTCTGCAGTCTTAGTAAATATCATTTATCATGATGCTAAACAATATTGGGCTGATCACTGATCCCTGTGGAACACCCGACGTCAGGCAACATTGCTTGGATAGGACGTCATTGATTCTGACTCTTATTTTGCGTTCTTTGATAGAAGACATTATGGTTTGAGGTAGGTTACCCTCAAGTCCTAAAATCTGTAGCTGTTGCAATATTCCTTAATGCCAGATAGTGTCAAATGCCTGTTTTATATCAATAAATACTGCCACACAAAAATCTTTCACGATTATTGCTCTCCGAATGGAGTTTTTGATTAGGATGAGTCCATCCAGAATGCAACGCCCTGCTCTGAATCCGCTCTGATTCTCGTTCAAGCATTTGTTTTGTTCTGTACATTTTAGGAGTCATCAGTTTATTATTTTCTCAAAAAGTTTGCATAGTATATTAGTAAGTGCTACTGGATGGTATGATCTTGGTTCTGTTGGCACTTTTCCCAGTTTAAGGATCGGACATATTATAGCCTCCTTCCACTGCTCTGGAATTTCTGAGACCCAAATTCTATTAAAGTAATTTAATGTAAATTTTGTTTGATCTTCATTTACGTGTTTAATGAATTCAAGAGAGATTGTATCTGGTCTGGATGGTTTAGTTTTAGAGCTGTCTATTGCTCTTTCGAGTTCTACCGCAGTGAGAGGACGGCTGTAATCATGGTCTGTATCCATTGAAAATGAGAGAGGAATTTGTTCACAGATGCTCCTGCGTTCACCAAATATTGGATTGTGAGAATCCAAGTTGTTATGTGAGGCATATCGGTCTACCAGTATATCAGCAATTTCATTTGGGCAAGTAATTATTTCATTGCTTGGATTTCTGAACACAATTTGTCCTTGGCTTTGTTTTCCCTTTATGGCTTTAATTTTGTGCCAAACCTCCGCTTGAGAAGTGGTACTAAGGCCTGACACAAATCCTCTCCATATGACAGCTTTAGCCTCTAGTACAATTTTTCAGAAAATTGCTCTAGCTCTCTTAAATGCGATCCATTTAACAATGTTCCCACGGTGATTTTTTTAATGATTGTAGGCCTTATGGTATTTCCTATGGGCCATCTTGCACCCATCAGTCCATCAGCAGTTTGTTCTTTTTTGTGGTGAAAAGCTTTGACTAGCCTTGATGTTGCTGCCAATATGCTTTGGTTATGGTTTGATAAGCATCAGATATTGTCTGTTCTGAGCAGTATGGAAACTCTAGAGCAGTTTCAAATTTGTTCAATCTGCACTGTGCAAGTGCCATCTTCTTGGTGGTTGAGCCTTGGGAACTGATAAAGCTGAATCAATAATCAGTGGAAAGTGATCACTTGTAAATGTATCACTACAAGTGTTCCACGTAAACTTGGAGTGCAGATCCTCAGTGACCATTGTTAGATATATGTGTGTATATGTACCTCTGGAGGACAAGAAAGTTTCATCCAACTCACGCTTGCTACACGTTTCGCAAAATGAAATTTACTTCGCACATTGTCCGGGCTCAGTTTCAGTTTGAGCTAAGTTTGCACCACGGTGGTTTCCACCGACGTTCCGCACTCACGGAGGCAAGTTTGATAATTGAAGACTTTGGAAACCTTCAGCTTCACACCGATGATAAAATTTTGCCACTACCCATGTGAAAAGAAAGAAAGAAAAACAGTTTATTTCCAATAAAGATGGTAGAAGAAAGATAGTACATTATTGATTTTTAAAACATCCTAAAGTAAATATACTTAAATGATGCACACACATGAATGTTGTAATACCCCCATGTCATTAGCCGAAAATAAATTATTTACGGCAATGTACTCCTAATGTTGTTTAATCTACATTCGATGATATATGTAGTTGCAATTGTAAGAGACAACACAATTTCACTGACGATGCATTTTCATTGTGGGGTGAAAACACTTTTGACAGTTAACATGTACATGACATGAAGCTTTAAATTTTTTGACGTCAGGAAATAATATTTGAATTGCTTGTTTCAGCAGATGTTCAAAAATGTCATTTCGAGGAAGCATGAAAAAAATACAAGCA
>JACJUY010000440.1:115797-169618 GCA_014220935.1 Platorchestia sp. MABIK | reverse complement strand
GAATCATGATTGATCAGCGTGCTTAAATGGCAGAACTTCTAGATTGGTCTGGAAAACCATTATTGTAAATCTATGGGTCTCTTCGTTAAAATCCAGTCAGATCGTACTTATTATACGTGTTAAATCTACCTAGTCGTACCGTCTAGGTGAAGGAAAATTTTACAAAGTACCCTATATTTAGGTTGCATTGCGCTAGAACATTCACGTGGAGTACACACGCCTTGGATTATTTTAATCCAGTGCAAGCGAACGAAGAATCGCCAGGACAGTTGCGACAGTTTACGCGATTAGACAGCTGAAATAAAACTTTTAAATATGCTGCGTTCAAGAATGTGCGCGAATGAAAGAATGATTTCAGTCCACTCAAAAAAACCCTAAAATTAAAGCATATCTGATTTAACGTTGACTGAAAGAACAAAAATTAAAAAGCAATAGCGTAGCACGAAATATCAAGGTCTAAATCGCGAAGCCGACATTTTTTTCTTCATTAAAAGAGGATGGGAAGAGCCAGGGCTCAATGATAAGAGCGTAGCGCTATCAGCGTCGTTTACTCGCTATCATCGTCATCATCATTCACTCCTCGTGGCTCAAGCATCGGCTCTTGAGATGACGAAAACACCTGTTCATTCTCTACCAAAGATTGCTCTAGTGAACGCTAGTGAGAAGCTTGTTAGGGATGTGACGGACGTGTTCAGTGCAGAAAAGAGTGAAGGCGTTGAAAAATAAGCTCAGACAGTAGATTAGCTCTGCTTGAACTGCTGTTGTCAGCTGGGAGTGACAATATGTGATGAGAAACGATGTTTCACGGAACTCATAAAGTTAAACACTGTTTTGAATGGATTCCGTAGTTTGGGAAAAGCTCTATATACCCATCATTTCTCGAAAAAAGTGCGCAATTGAGCGAACCGAAAACGGGAATCAAGAACTGTTGTCAATGAAATTTTATTTGTTTGAATAATCCTAGTCGTCAATCGATAACTCAAATTGCGAGAAATGGATTCCTCATCTTTATCAAGCAGCTGGAGCAAAATCTATTCTTTCATGGACGATCCTCGAGGTGGTGCACCAGTTCTGATCGAAGATGCCCTCGGAGAACTTGGTCCCGTGTCGGACGAATACACGACATCTAGCACTCTACTAGCTCATGAAAAATTCACCCCGCAAAACAATCACAGCAATCTAAGTACCGGTGAAGGAATTATCTTTGGGACTGCAGCAATTGATGGCAAGCAATACCCTAGAAATGTATCTGAAAATGGTTACGCTTCTGACCGCAGCAGTGACGCTGAAATGCAGGAGCCACCACCTCCTTGGATTCGACTGACCAAAAGTAACAGAAGTTTAGATGATCTGTCCTCCAATGAAAGTAGTAGTGACTCGTCCGAAGGAAACAGAGGACATTGGAAAAACAGAACGGAGTTTTTACTCTCAGTTTTGGGGTATGCCGTCGGTCTCGGCAACTTATGGCGTTTCCCATACTTGGCGTACGAGAATGGTGGAGGTAGGCCTAGTGATTATTTTATTCCGGGTAAAGCCTCAAGGCACATTTCTAGGCTGTCAAAATTTTTGTTGGACTTTTATGCATCTTCTCAAATTTTTAAACTAAATCTCTTCGCTTGAAAGTTTTATAAAGCGCTCTATATTTTGTAAATTGATAATTCATGAAAAAACCAAAATCGATGCATTAATTAGTTGTACTGTAATTATAATTTGACGATCCTAATGCTGGTTATTTAAAAACACAGAACAATATGCCAGTAATTTTCGTAAAGATTTCATTCACACAATCCAAAAAACTGTATTTTCTATTATGTACGTATTTCCTCAAGGGAGGGAAGAAATTGTATACGATAAAATTCCTTAACAATTACAAAACAATTAAGTACCACCTTCCTGAATGATTACCTTAGTTTAATGGTAAAAATGACCCAAATATTTTTGGTAAGCAGAATTTTTGGCGTAGTTTTTTTCGAGCTCCATTTTCACTTTAGTTTTACTATTTTTTCTTTCATTGTCAAGGTAGCCATCAAGTTAAAGGCATGTATAACTTTAAAGTGTGAGGAAACTAATTCATTCTATGTAAATTCCAAAGTTAAAAGCACAGTGATCGTACTGAAGAATGGGAGGAAGAAAGAAATGCATGTAAATTAATCGCAGTAACAATAAAGCAGGCGTCATGACAGATAATTGTTCAAACATACGTTTGAATATTGCTATTAAGGTTTCATGTAAGGTTTCATACGTTGCTATTAAAGTTTCATGTAAGGCACAAGATAGCGTTCCCGCTTCTAAAGTCTATAAGTTAACTGAATCCCAGCCTAGATCTATCAACTCATCTCATAATCGTAATATTAACTGATGATCGCTAGATTTCCGAGAAAGATTTGATTCTCATACCAATAAAATGAAATCTTAGTCATACCTGGAGACTGTTCAGAAACGTTTACATAGTACACTTTCTTTTATGAATCTATACTCTACTCTCAGTTTCTAGTGTGCATGCGGCAATAGGATGTGGTGAGAGTTTGATGCAGCAGATGATCTCAAAAGTTGAAGCTCGGCTCGAGTTGCTCTCTTAACATTACCTGCGCTAAAACAACAGCTGCATTTACATGCGGGTTACTCTGGAGATCCCTTCGTTATGGCTGTAGAGTAGAATTGAAATGGTTGAATTATTTTCATGAGAATTTAAATCAACTAAGACAACAATATCATTCAAAACTTACAAATGTAAAATCGATTTAACCGAGCATAAAAACATTGACTGGCAAACGCTGAAATTTAAGAGAAGATGAAATTGTTCAGAATTTTTAAGGATTGGAATAGCTAATCGACAGGAATTTGAGTCTTCAACACACTAACGCACAGGAGCAGTAAGCATGACATCTGTCCCGCTCTTCTCACAGTAAAATAAACAAGACTTTGGTCAATTGTCAATCTGCGTTGATCATGTACGGGAAGCGAAAGCGTTCATGAGCCTATGAGCCTTTCTGCCATCAATTCAAGCAGTAGCGCAGCAAGAGAGAAGGGGGGAGCATGCCCACCTCCCTCCCCCCCACCTCACCGAAATGTTGAGCTGGGGGCCAGTTGAAGTCGCCGTTTTAAGTAAATGAATAAAAAGATTGCTGATAGTTAATGTCTGGCCCCTCCGAAATTTTCAGCTGGCTGCGCCTCTGAATTAAAGATGTGTTGTACAAGGGGTGTCTGAATTCAAGGGGTGTCTGTATTTAACTGGGGGGGTGTCACGATACTCTTGATGCCTAGCCAGCCAAATTTTCTTCTCCCAAAGTTCGTATCAACAAATTTTCAAATTGTTTAACACGTTGACTGTGTTTTTACGCTCGCTATGGTTGGTTAGGCTAGCTTGTGTCAGAATTGAAATACCAACTTTACCACTCGAATACCTTTTTATCCTTCTTTAAGAAGTGTGAAAATATAATTGCGCAATAATATTTTACCTCTTCCGCTAATGTCTATTTAAAAAGTATAGAAATAATTGAAATCATATTCATTTATACCGGTATGTAAAAGAACATTTTCCCTGGTGGTACAAGCGTATCCTGATACGTGGTCAACGTTTTTAAATATGAATAATATGAAGCGTGAAGTACAGAGTAAAATACTTCCATAAACAAAGTAAAATATCTGTAAAAAAGTGATGGTGGCGTTACACAAAAATATCATGGTGCACACGCGTAATGATTCGGTATTTTGCTTGTGTTTTGTAATTTGGTTTGTGTCATATCTGGTACGCGATGCAGGAAAGAAATCATTCAGTATTTTGCTTGTGTTTTGTAATTTGGTTTATGCCGTATCTGGCACGCTGTGCAACAAAAGGGTTATAATATTTTGTTGTAATGCGCAGCCGCGTTCCTCATCCCGTACCTGGTGATCGTGGTGCTGGTGGGCCGGCCTCTCTTCATGAGCGAGATGTCCCTGGGCCAGTTCACGCAGCGGGGGCCGCTCCACACCTGGCAGCGATGCATTCCAGCCATGTCGGGTGCGAATTTTTATGAGAGCGAATGAAAAATCATGTAAAGCAGGAAATTGGTTAGGGCTACAAATTTTTACGAGAGCGAATGAAAAAATGAAGTATAGTTTGAAATTGGTTAGGGTACGAATTTTTTTTGAGTGAATGAAAAATGAAGTATAACAGGAAATTTATTAGGGTGCGAATTTTTATGAGAGCGAATGAAAAATCATCCCTAGCTTGAAATTGGTTAGGGTGCAAATTTTTTTATGAGAGTGAATGAAAAATCAAGTATAGCGTAAAATTGGTTGGGGTGCGAATTTTTTTATGAGAGCGAATGAAAAATTAAGTATAGCTTGAAATTGGTTAGGGTTCGAAAATTTTGTGAGGGTGAATGAAAAATTAAGTGTAGCAGGAAATTGGTTGGCGTAAGAATTTTTTGTGAGAGTGAAAGAAAAATTAGGTATAGCATGAAATTAGTTAGGGTACTATTTTTTTATAACAGCGAATGGAAAATCAAGTATAGCATGAAATTGGTTAGAGTGCGAATCTTGTTATGAGAGTGAATGAAAAATCAAGCATAACAGGAAATTGCACGAAATTAGTTAGGGTACGATTTTTTTATAGGAGCGAATTAAAAATCGAGTACAGCGTTAAATTATTTAGTTGTCCGTTTCCCCATTGTGTGACTCGTTTTTCTTGCGGTTTGTTTTCTCTTTCGTCCTTCGAGATAACTCATTTCAGGCACTCAATAGTCTTCAGCTATTAATTAAAGGGTATTGAAGACTAGAGGGTTGTTTGAATGAATTAATTACACGCTTATGATAATGTCTCAGAATTATCACGGTTTCACTGTGTACGGAAGATAAAATCAATAAATGCAGTATGTTATAAATCCAGTTGGGAAATTGCCAACTCATAAATAGGAGTTATTCTTTGCCTGGTGTACATGGGAAGTGATAAGACGTTTCTTCGGCCAGCGGTGAAGGTCACAAGAAAGGCTTTGCTTACAGCTGCATATGTGAGTGTTATACTGTCGCCGGTGTTCTGACATCGTTTGCTGAGATCTGTTCTCACGAAACTTGTCTGCGTTGTTATTATTTAAACAAGTTTGATTATTTCATGCTGCGAATACACCACTTTTGCACATAATTTGAGAGTAATTAAAATACTTATTTAAACTTCCCTTTCACAGCGGGCCAGGTACACCACCAATCAAAGTAAAATACTAAATTAGTACACTCATGAATCATGAGTTATACACAACACAGATAATTTTTTTAATAATATAACGCCAAAGGCAGGCAAATTGCTCCTGTATATTTATTATTGCTGCACTTTTCAGAGGCAAACTTTTTTTCTTAATGTGAAATGGTGTAAGAAAGGGTTAACAGATGAAGTTAGACAGGGTTGTTTTTTATCTGTTTATTTTTGAGCTTACTTAGTTCAGTAACGTGAAAACGAATATCAAAATAAACAGTGACTTGTATCATGAAGAGGTCTAAGTTTCACAAGCCTAATTATGACGTCATTCGAACACTGTTGGTCAATATAAGATGCTCTCCAACATCCATAGGTTTAAATCTTCAGAGAACGCATGACTTGCCTCAAATCCATGGTTCGTTTGAGTAACTCTCATTGAAAAGTTCGAGTTTGATATTCATGGAGTCATAAATTTCATTCATGAACGATTGTTTCATAACAAAATCATCGATGGAATTATTGTTTCAAAATCTCAGCCTTCACGTGCGAAATATCTGCTAGTGAAAATTTCCTTGTAGAAATTAGAAATTTTTGGTGAGAAATCCAATGTATATAATATTTTAACTTTAAATAGCCACTTTGTTACACAGGCCTTGGCATCACATTATTCACGAGTGCGATGATGGGGAGTGTGATTTACACCATCGTTCTGGCGTACTCCGTATACTTCATCTACGACATCGTGATCAACATCGGTGGGCCAGTGAGTCAGTGAGATATTCTACAAAAATGTTGGCCAGAAGACACCTTCGAATTGAGCTTTTATATATAATTCCTCAACGCGCATGCATCATTCGCTGTCTACAAGTTCTGATCTGTCGAAGAATATATAAATTATTTGTGAACTTTGAATTTTACGAACGATAACAACCATGATTTACATATATTCGTCCGTCCTTTTCAATTCAATTGGTAGTAAATAATCAAGTTGGGTCATTTAAGATCGTAGTCGACAAACCAAGTAAAATTGTGAATTAAAAAAATACTACGGACATTGACATTTTTCATAGGTACCATGGGCCTGGTGTAACCCCATGTGGGCCGGTAACGACTGCTATAGTGTGGGGGAAGACGTCCCATGTTCCCTGTACAATCTCACGTCCTCAACTGATGAGGTGAACTGCTCTTCTGCTACCATGGCGTCGTCCGCTCTGTATTGGAGGTAACCAAGGAAAAATGCCTCATTTCGTCCCATACTCAGCTTTCCAGCGACTAAGTCCAATGGGGAATAACTCGTCTCTCAGTTGACGTATGAAACCCTGAAGCCGCGAAGCACTAAGTGTGTAAAGTTTCGTTTATATTGAACTTTTTATCTATTTAACCTATTGTCATTCAGTCTTTATCATAAGCTTTGACTTTTTTCAGTGTATTTGTTCTCAGTTTTTAAGCTATTCAACCTAATGCAGTATATCGTTCGATCTTTTTAATAAACTGTGACTTCGTTTCTCTGTGCGTATGCTTAGTTTTTCAGCTTCCGAGATTAACACCGTACGTTGTTCATTCACTGAATGGAAATCTTTCAGAAATATATGTTAACGCGTGATATATATATATACCACAGGATTATGTCTTGCACAGATTTCCATGAAACACAAATGTTTTTAATAATTTTTAATTTCTGACCTAAACTTTTCCCCAGCAGATGATATGACCAATATTTAATCGCATTCCTACCATATAGTTCATCATTTTCACTATAGTTCAATACACGAACGCTAATTATAGCGATTGGAGCATAACCTGACGTATTTTAAGTGTTTTCAATGTTATTACGCAGGCTTCATTCGTTTTCAGAGTTTTTCAACGAGCACTCCAGATTGCATGTTCGCTTAACCATATTTCTCGCAATTTTACAAATGATTTGCTCCCAGCAAGGTAGTGCTGGGCTTGGATCCTGAGGGCTTGCAAGAACCTGGAGACCTGGGGGAACTTCACATCCACCTGGTGCTGAGTCTGCTGGCTATCTGGGTGGTGGTGGCCGCGAGCACCATCAAGGGCATCAAGAGTGTCGGCAAAGTTGTGTACTTCACTGCCACGTTCCCCTTTGTCGTGCTTCTTGTGCTCGCCATCGCAGGTCTGACCTTACCCGGCGCTGGCATGGTGAGTATGGGGACGGTCCTTCATAGAAACTTACGTAGTCACACTGGAGTGCGGTCCTCCGGACGAAATCAGTGTATTGTGCAACTTGTACTTAGGGCACAACTTCTTCAAAATGACCGTTGAAAATTGAATATGTATTTGAGTATCGAGCTGGTAAGTACCGGTAAATATTAAAGAAATAATATTTTTTCTTCAACCGCCCACACTGTCTACATATTCAATGGCTACATTTGAATCACAAGGTGTTCAGTACGATGATATGAAGCTACCGTTAAGAAATATGTGCTCAGAAATACTACGCTACTTTTGAGCAATTTATTATTCGATCTCAAGCATTGGTACTCAATTTTCAGCGAAAACTTTTATATTCAGTGCTTCTAAGATTGTCAAATTGGAAGTCATGCTGAAGGCTCAATCAATCCCTGTCCGTCGTGAACTGTATACATCTATTTCTTGTTATCAGTAACTGATATTCATCGTGGTTCATTGAACGCACAGCTGCTGCCATGTAAGCACACTTGGGTATATATATATGGCGTGTAATTCATTCCAATAATAAATTTAATCTCTCAATGTTACAAAAATTTAGTTTTTACTGGGAAATTTTCAGTTCGAATGTACTATACTCGCGCTTCCACTGCAACAGGGAATTTCTGTAATGTTTGTAAATTTTACTCGTGTCGAAAATTCCCTACCACGCATTAGTATCCTATACAAATACATACAAAAAATTTCAATATTTGTATTGTTGCGCTACAGTCTTTAAAATAATATTTACCACAGAGTCAGGCTATCTGTGCCCTATCCTGCTTTGCGTGCTCGTAAATCCATCTTTTGAGTTTGATAGATTCCTCTCTAAATGTAATTAAGTTGGCTATGAATAGCTTTGATGAAAATATTGAGCGTTGACATCCTTCAAGGCGTATTTTTGAGTATTAATAATGTTTAGAGAACAATGCCATTTGTTCGCAAGTCTTCAAGTCAGTCGGAAATCATCCCAAAGATTATTTTCAAATACGAATAAAAAACTTTCATTACTATATTAATGGTTTAATCAACTCATTTATGGAGTTTTAATCTGACTACCATTATTATTGTGCTACGAAATAAGTTGATCACATTTCAAACGATTTTGATCAAATGAGATCAAGAAGCAAAGTGATCCCATTTCTGCCCTGCCACCTGCCCAGGGACTGCGGTACTTGTTCATTCCCAAGTGGGAGAAGTTGCTTCACATCAAGGTGTGGAGAGTCGCCACCGAACAAGTGCTGTTCTCCATGTCCGTCGCTGGATCAGGTCTAATAACGTTCGGATCTTACAACAAGTTTGACGCCAAGGTGAAAATTTTAAATGGTATTGAAACGCTAATGCCCAGGTGATATTATTGAATATTGTAGCAAGCAATACTTAAAACCTCGAGGATACATTAAATATTGTAGCAATTCTAATACCGAGGTGGAAGTATTAACTATTGCAACATTTGGAACTTCCAAATCCGTCTTGATGCCGATTGACAAAGAAGGGTTTTTGACGATGAGCAGCATTTCTAAATAAATGATGATGATCAGATTCATGCCTCGAGCGCACAAAAGAGATGGGATTTTATAAATCATTCTTAAAATTGGGTCATGGTTGAAGTATTGAAAATGAGCTAAAGTTTGTGTACCTACGGAGTTGGATCGTGAGAGGCAACTACAGGTTTTGGGTTGTTGGAGACCTATCTACAGGTATGCAAATTTTACCCGAGCTCCAACGAACCATTCTGCCGAGTCCGATATATCAAACCATTTTCAAAGTCATTATTTCTTTTCTTTCTCAATTGACACATGACAAATATGTTGGGAACATACAATTTTCCTGGATTAATGTTGTAACGTAAAACTATTTTCGAGGGTTCAAAATCCCCAGAAGAGCTAACAAATTTGATCTTATTGCAGATCCAACTGGACATTATACTTTTATCTGTTTTGGACCTGGTTGCGTCTCTGATGAGCGCAGTGACCATATTCTCGGTGCTGGGGGCCATGGCGTACGAGCTGGGCATTGATGACGTCAGCACCGTGGTCGCGTCAGGTTAGCTCAGTTTTAGCGCAGTCAGCACTTTGTTGAGACATCACTGAGGCTAACAATAAATGCTTGTCAGTTCGTATAATTATGTAGCATTCGTTTCATTATTTGTTGTGACATCACTAAGGCTAACAGTAAATGCTTGTCAGTTCATATAATTATGTCGCATTCGTTTCATTCATTGTTGTGACTTCACTGAGACTAACAATGAGTACTTGTCATTTCATATAATTGGTCAACATTAATGCTAAATATTAAAATGCCATCGAGATAATTTTCATCAGAAGACAATCGAACTCTACGTTACTTTCCCTAAACGTTGATAGATACTCATCAATGTAATAAGCAACATTTTTAAGATTATCCTCAATTCATTCGAAGTGAGTTTCGAGAATGCTATGACAAACACACAAAGTTCAATAGACGAATATCTTTCTCATAACTTTCGAAGCAGGAAACTCAATAGAAGTAAATGTAATACAGAGTGAAATGTTGTAGCTTTTCTTTCTGTCGCTTATCTACGCACGTTACGAAGTAAGCGTTCAGCTCTAAACGAAGCAAAAATTAAAAAATTACATCACTAATTATTGCTCACTTATCAAATTCCCACGACGTTTTCATGTCCGTCGAACTTTATTAAACGCTGACTCATTATTTTGCATCGCTTAGCAGGGCTGACTTACTATTTTGCATCGTTTAGCAGGGCTGACTTACTATTTTGCATCGTTTAGCAGGGCTGACTTACTATTTTGCTTCGTTTAGCATGGCTGACTTACTGTTTTGCATCGCTTAGCAGGGCTGACTTACTATTTTGCATCGTTTAGCAGGGCTGACTTACTATTTTGCATCGCTCAGCAGGGCTGACTTACTATTTTGCATCGTTTAGCAGGGCTGACTTACTATTTTGCATCGTTTAGCAGGGCTGACTTACTATTTTGCATCGTTTAGCAGGGCTGACTTACTATTTCGCATCGCTTAGCAGGGCTGACTTACTATTTTGCAGCGCATAGCAAGGCTGACTTACTATTTTGCAGCGCATAGCAAGGCTGACTAACTATTTTGCAGCGCATAGCAAGGGTGACTTACTATTTTGCATCGCATGGCAAGGCTGACTCACTATTTTGCAGCGCATGGCAAGGCTGACTTACTATTTTGCATCGCAAAGCAAGGCTGACTTACTATTTTGCAGCGCATAGCAAGGCTGACTCCCTATTTTGCAGCTCACATGAAAACTTCTTGTTCACTATTAACTTTAAGGAATTTTCAGGTCCAGGTCTGGCCTTCATCGCATATCCTGAGGCGATCACACGCACGATGCCACTTCCACATCTTTGGTCCCTGCTTTTCTTCCTCATGGTGCTCACGCTCGGCCTCGATTCCATGGTAATTGTTCTCGTTGTAATTGTTCTAAACCCATTTTACGTGATGGGCCACAAAATATCACCCAGTTATGGCTTCAAATAAGTAATTATTCAAATTAGGTTCATGCGGCTTATATAATGTCAAAAAGAGGAGTGTGTCGGCGTTACACTTATTCCCAGTTTCTCGGACAGTTTTTTTAAAAAATTGTCCTGAGTTTTCAAATTGATTAAGTTTTTTTTGGGTGTGCTCTACGCGATAAAGAGCCGTTTGGTGGCTTATTTGGTCACTTAGTGTCCCTCTTACCGGTTTTGTAAATCCAAAAATCAGTTACTCAATGGAAACAAAATGAAGACGAATAAGAGTATTTGAAATGTTTTAGGAACGTGACGTACTGAAAAGCAGATGAGTGAATTTTGCATAGTTTTTTTTCAGTCATTTCAGTTGTTAAATTGCGATGTTTTTACTTTGAAAAAGAGCACTGTTTCATTTTGTAGGAAGTAATATAAAGAAAGAAAGGAGAAGTAGTGAAACCTGACTCACGAATTCACTCATCACACTCTATCAGTCTTTCAGATAGTAGTAAACGCCAACATACAGTAATTTTTACCAACTTAATTAAATAGTTTTTAATCACATGCAATTGGATAATTCTCAACGAGACTGAATTCTAGCAATCTTTGAGTACGGCACAGGTGCACTAGCCATACAGAACAGAAACCCGTACCGTATGTTTAATCAGACGATGCTTCAGAGAATGCCCGCAGCGCAAGCTTATTTTCTTTGCTAGTGGAATAGAGACACTCAATTTGTTACAATGTTCTCTGGTATTCAGGAAATTTGATCTTAACAATTACTGATATTGCAGTATTGATAAGCTGTTTTCTTCATGGAATTTTTTTCTTGGCAGATAATTTTAGTGCCTCATTCATAATCGAAAACGTAATGCAAGATCATGAGGAATTCAATATACTTCATCCAGAAAGACACACACTTTTGTTCGGCACGCATTAGGCTGTTTTCCATTGTTCCAAAAACGTCACGGTTTTTTAACTTTAATTCGCCTGATATGAGAGTTTAGCCTACGGTTGTCCACATTTGCACCAATTTTGTACATTTCTAAAGAAAAAAATTGGAAGGAAATACTGCCTCATTCGCTGTTAATTCATGGATCTCACACGATTTTCTGGCTAGTCTACGGGAAACACGATGAAAATTTAACTTACTCTGACCGAACAAAATTACACTGAAGCTAAAATAGAGCAATTGTGAGGGATTGTGCTTTTGATATTGACAAAATCTGGTAGAAATTGCAGGTTTCAGAGAAATAATTTAAAAAAGTCGAGTAGGGTTTCATTATAGAGTGTCCGATTGCTGCAACTTAAAAGAATTTTAGCCTACAAGTAGCTCTCCGTAATGATGACTTACGACTATTAATTTGAGGCTGAATTAGAATTGAAAGTTCAGAATAGAGGGATATTTTGATGAAAAAATAAACAAATAAGATATTTGAGGCGAAATTGCGTAAAATTCTCATTTTAGTGATATTTCTCAATTTTTCATTGTCAAATGAAAAAAAATTGCATGTTCAAAACTTTAGAAGACTCATTTCTAAAATAATTTGGGCTTTTTAACGCAATTAGATGTTAATGGAGGATCAAAATAAATTACGATTTCATTAAAGTTTATCTTACCCTTGAGAAATTAACCCGTTGAAATTTTCAGAAATAGAGGCTAATATCCACTCAAGATTAGTTTAATCTCCATGATTCGCCTTTTGATCCAGGTTTCCCATCCACAACCGTACAATTCAATTTGAAATTAATAAATTACAATGCATCACATTGCATCTGTAATTCATTGAGCTTGGATCCGAAGGTTTGTATTTTATATTGACTGTTATGTCTTCTCTAACAACAAATTAGGTTAAGTATTGCTATTATTGAATGCTTTTTTAAGGCGATGAAAATGATTCGTTATCCCAATTTCAAGTGCAATGTTCACAATCATGAATTTATTTAAATTGAAGACTTGCGTAATTTACTCCTTATGCCAACAACTTTCTTCTGTATAAAAGTAAGAAAAGTAAAACACATTTTACTTAAGTTTAAACTTACGAACGATAAAATATCGAACACTAAAAATAGTTTTCAGTTTTAAATCATGTAAATACATGCTCTTCTTTCAAAATATCAATAATTCTTTACAGGACAGTTGAACAAAATATTTTTTTGAGCCAAGCTTTCTGATGAATATGCTTCAACTGTCGTCAGGGACGATGGACCTCTTTTTTTTATTTCATTTTATGGAATCTCGAATGGGGTAAATAAATCCCAAATGAATCCCAAATACGCGGATCTAATATATTGACTTGACTCTGTTTCAGTCATCGTAAGTTAAATCGGATCTGTTCTTGCGAACGCTTGATTGTTCGTGTAACGTAAGGTTTATTCGTGTAACGTAAGGATTGTTCGTGTAACGTAAGGATTGTTCGTGTAACGTAAAGATTGTTCGTGTAACGTAAGGATTGTTCGTGTAACGTAAGGTTTGTTCGTGTAACGTAAGGATTGTTCGTGTAACGTAAGGATTGTTCGTGTAACGTAAGGATTGTTCGTGTAACGTAAGGATTGTTCGTGTAACGTAAGGATTGTTCGTGTAACGTAAGGATTGTTCGTGTAACGTAAGGTTCAAGTTTTTCTAAAATAAATTTTATTTATCTTGTTGTTAACGAAAATTGAATTCGTCATGTTAAATGAATTTCTATAATTTTTTGTAGGACGGGGCATCAGAAATAATTTTTTCCCCAAGCTTTTGTCTGAACTTTCTTTAGCCAATTCAAAGTCTCTGGCACAGACTGTAAATTTAGTCTGTAGTAAATTCAGTTCAGTTCAGTAAATTCAGCGCAACGCTAAGCTTAGCGCAAGGCTAAGAGAGTATTTTGTTTTGCTACATCATCGAAGAAAGGATTCAATGTATGAACACACTTGTGCCTACCTACTTAATTACGCACTTTCGACGGTACCTATCCCTGTATGTCACGCTCTCAATAATTACACAAACAAGAGTAAGCTCTTTCTTTCGGTAAAAAGATAGGATTCCTAAGCGGATGCGGGCATCCCTGGTATATAAATTTAGTTGCGCACAGTGTGCGTCTGGCTACGTCGGCATGACGACGCTGCCTTTTTCCGTCAGGATCGCCCAGCACCGTGGAGTTAGCTTCCGTACCGGGAGACCTTTAGCTCAACCTCCTCATTCATCAATCCGCCTTCAAACCGAACAGTGTAGCTGCCGTATTTCCGAGGACAATTTTTCTTTTTTATGCTCTGCACCACACGAGTTAGATTTGCGCATTTTAGAATCCCTTCACCTTGCAAAAGAGAAGCCGCTTTTAAATGATGCCAATAGTTCATATCCTTTGAAAATTTTTGTATAGATTTTTTTTCCCCCTACTTTTGTCATGAACTAACCAATTTTGGTTTTTATTTTTTCAGACTTACTGAAGATGGAGCTGGTCTCCGAAACGTTTAAAATTGACTAATTCAGATATTTTATATTTAGCTTCGTAATTTCAAATTAAATATAATACCTATCCGTGCTGTATTCTTCATTTTTAAATTCTTAATTACACAAACAAAGATTACGCTCTGTAAAATTTGATTATTAATTTTATAGGCAAGTATTTAATTTCACTGGTTAGGGTATCTTTGGTATGCTAATTTATCAAAATGCGTACTTATAAAATTCTCATATCAGTGTTTGTTTTTAATGCAAGCATGCTCGTTTGTCACCGTCTTCGCTCTGCTTTCAGTGATGACATAGAGCAAACTTAAAAAATTTTTCTCGCGTACCGCTACCTGGAATTTGATTTGCGAAGTCGTCTCCTATTTTAATCATTAATAATGATCCAAAAAAGATCGTGCATAGCATATTTAAAAGAGCTGCACTCCAATTTATGTTTGTTACACATCATCACGAAAAGAAATGCGATGGAAGTCATTAGTTATCGACATGTATATCCAAATGCATTTTCCGTTTAAGAAGTTGAAAGAACTTTGATGTTGATTATTGTTTCGACCCTTCGAGAACGAGTACAACTCCTCATGCTCTCACCAGTTTGCAGGCATGGAGACCATCTGCGTCACCATCACAGACACGTTCCCGCGCATGCGCAGATTCAAGGGCCTTGTGACCATTGCCTTCTGTACTGCCTTCTTCGCTCTCGGCATCGTCTTCTGCACAGCTGTGAGCAACTTCAGGCACTGCGAACCAAGCGGTGAAACGTAGGGCTCCATTTATGTGGGCTCGCCAGGAGGAACTGGAAGTTTCTGCTGAGTAAACTAAACGATTCTTCATCGCTGTAACACTCTCTAGGTTTTATTTGCCGGTATTATTTATTATATAACTGAATGGTGTCAGGTGTATGAAAAAGTACTTGTGACTATATTGCTGTTATGCTTAATTTTTTATAGACGACCGATTATTGCAGGTAAAACAAAAAAATGTTCACATCTGTGATGAATTCATTCTATTCATTATACGTGCAATTAAGTCGTCCCTGCATGATTACTGCGATTACATAATCGATTAGTATGTGTATTTAACAAATTTAAGATGATGGATTTAAATATTCGTAAGCATTCAGATAACGTCTCAAGTATGTTTAAAGTGAAGTAAATTATTATTTTTAAATATATAAGACGTTACATTTGAAGGATTTGGATATATGACGCTGGGAACAATAATTCGTAAATAATAGAATAAATGATGAAACGTTAAATTCATTGAAATGAATTAGAAGAATTTTTTCATATACTGGTGAGTTCTGTTTTTTTAATAAGTGCCATTCTAGTTTCAAATTTTCATACATTAAATGACTTACGGCTTTTGATGCATTCGGGATAAATTTTCGGTAAAAATCTTGCTTGACAGAAAGCTCAGTATCTCTTCTACCTGATGGACGTGTACGGCGCAGGAATTGGCGGTCTGCTCTTCTGCATACTGAAGGGCATCACGCTTTTCTGGATCTACGGCGTCAGAAGATTTGCTCAAGATCTGAAGTTCATGTTCGGTTACATGCCGTCCATTCTCCTCAGAATTAGCTGGGCATTCATCGCGCCTGTTACACTCATAGTAAGCGCTGCCTAGTCTCTCTCATTCAGTGCTTTATTTTTTCTGCATCGTTTTTCTAAAAAAGAAAAGTAAAGCGAAGAGTCCTCATAGCTTGCTGCACAATGCTCATGTATAAGCTATGTAATTGAAAGCCACTCTTTTTTGCAGTACTTGGATAGAGGAAATCGTTGATACAATATAAAATCAAGTTAACTCATAGTCAAGTATTCTAAGACGTTTGCTATTTTTTGAGATATAACGATAATTAATTTTCAAGGCTTTTTTCAAAATCTCTTTCCAATTGTTATAAATTCATTCTCATGAAAAACATGCGTCAACTCATAGAAAGTCTTAACACAGCTCGTTTCTTTGTTTCGCAGAGTTTTATTTTCGATATAAAGCTTATCCGGTGCTGCTATAGGGTGAGGTCTACCACACTATAGCATGAGATCTACTTCTAGCTAGTCCTACAGCGTGAGGTTAGGTTAGGTTACTAATGGACATTACTTATTTCCATACATTCAATTAAGCGATAAGCACTTAATTTATCCATCTCAAACTGCACCTGGGTAGGCGATACATGGCGGTAGACCTCACGCTATCGTATCACCGCGTATTCATCAGTCCACAATTTTCTACTCCATAGGCATTATTCGTGGGGTCGCTGCTGATGTGGACCAGACCTCAGTACGGGGGACAGGTCGAGTATCCGCCCTGGGGCGCTGCCTTGGGATGGTTCTTCGCACTCTTTGCACTCTCCTTCACACCAGTCGTTTTCGTTTTCCAAGTGATCAAGGCGTGCGTCATGCGGGTGAGGCCCATAGTGATTACGTGCAGAACAAACGCTTTTAATATCCGAGATGAGAAGTTTCCCGTTTCGGAGCTACCAGGTTTCGACAAGTTCGATTGAAATTGTACCAAAAGCTAAAATGTAAAAACTTTTTTTCTTGTCGACGCAAATTTAGAATCGTTGGAAATGTGATGATGGCTTGTAAACGAGGCGAGTTTTATAGAAAAACACAAGCGTGAATGCATTCCGGTAACAGTGAAGAAATAAGGTTCGTTGATGAATGTGATAATGGTTTGTAAAAGAGGCGATTTTCGTAGAAAAACACAAGCTTGATTGCACGCTAACAACATCGAAAAAATACGGTGCGTTGATAAATGTTTTTCTGTTCCCCACAGGACCCGCTGTCGGCGTTCAGGCCCACAGCAGAGTGGGGCCCAGGCTGCCCGAAAGCCCGGGCCAGGCTGGAGAGGATGCAGAATATAAATAGAAGATTTTGATATGAAACACGCCGGACTGCAACTAACGCAAAGTTGATGCATAAGTATGGAAATAAATACTGAGAATGAACCGCTGTGTGTGTTGCCTCTTGTCCAAACGTCAGTGCTAAAACTTTGGCGTAAAATTACGTCCTGTATCATTTTCTAACCACTCAATTTTATTTGGTGTAGTGATTTGTAATGTGTCTTCGAGAGAAAGCTGGATAAAGAACAGCACGCCGACAGCACTTGTGCAAACCAGTGAGCAGTGACGACACTCTGAACAATGACAATACTTTGAATAATGAACAGTGACAATGCAGTAAACGGTGACAACAGAGTGAACAGTGGCAACACTCTGAACAATGACAATACTTTGAATAATGAACTGTGACAATACAGTAAAGGGTGGCAACAGAGTGAACAGTGACAACACTCTGAACAATGACAATACTTTGAATAATGAACAGTGACAATACAGTAAAGGGTGGCAACAGAGTGAACAGTGACAACACTCTGAACAATGACAATACTTTGAACAATGAACAGTGACAATACTGTAAACGGTGACAACACAGTGAACAGTAACAACACTCTGAACAATTACAATACTTTGAACAATGAATAGTGACAATACAGTAAACGGTGACAACACAGTGAACAGTAACAACACTCTGAACAATGACAATACTTTGAACAATGAACAGTGACAACTCAGTGAACGGTGACAACACTCTGAACTATGGCAACATCATACTGAGAAATTTGCTCTCGCAGTTCACGATCATTTTTTATTGCTGTTGTAGATTATGCAATGATACTATTACACAACTCTGCAACAAATATCAACGCATGAATAGATGATATCATTTTATACAAGTCAGTAACAAAGATAAACCTATGAATACATTATATCATTATACAACTCTGTAACAAATATCAACGTATGAATACACGATATCATTATACAACTCTGTAACAAATATCAACGTATGAATACACGATATCATTATACAACTCAGTAACAAATATGAATACAAAATTTTGCCCTCAACTCAAAATGTAATCGCTTGTTACCCGAGGAATGGTCAGAATATACGAACTCAAGACAGGTAATGAAAAACAAACGTGTATAAATATGACCATGTAATATAAAAAAAACATCATAGTACCTAATTTTATAGGAATATTTGAACGGTTATACAAGCATTTTTTTCGGTTATACAAGCAAATAAAAGTTAAACCTCGATAATATAACGTTACATGTCAGACACGTGATCACACACAATATGTGCATTGCATTGCATTGCACCATGTACATTTGGAGGGCATTCAGTAATTACAAAAATTTTTCTCTGATTCGATGCGCTTTCAGTGATGCACAAAAAATCCCTAAATACATTCCCGTTATTACATCTCCTGACAAGGCTGCCGGGTTGACAATCATTTGGGTCAAATTTTTAAATTTCCAGTTTTATCAGATAGAATTTGATCTTAACGATAACTCACGTAATTGTATCTGGCAACCCTTCACGGTTCTCAGTTACTGAGTGCTCCTTACTGCCAAATTATGTGTAAAAAGCCAGAGTTTGAACACAGAAAGACCGAAAGGAAAGCAGTCTATTTCGAATGCAGTTATAAAGCATAAAATGCATTATAACATTTTTTTTCTTAGGCATGTTTTAGAGAGTTTTTCAATTGATAAAAGTGCTATAGTTGATTTACATAATAGGTTATATAATAAGTCATGTCAATGGCTGAGTGAAAGGTCGAGAGAAAAAAGTAAAAATTTATCCCTTTAGTTAGATCTTTCTAACTTTGTCAACACTTGAAAACACTGATACATAAAAAGGCCTTTGAACAGAAAATGAAAAAAATGTTGCAACTCAGATGGAGTAAACCCAGAAAAGTAAATCAAGTTTCTTAAGGAAATCATGTTAAAAAATACAATAGTTAGATTCTAGCTGCATCCTGTTGCGCACCCCTATCAACGCACACACGCATTCTCACACATGCTCGCTCGTACACCATGAACACACGAGATACTTCTATTGAGAACGTGCGATAAAAACGTATAAAAATATGCACAGCACATACCTAAGGCAGATCAACCCCTCAAGACTACAAATCTTGAGTCAACCAACCTTGAAAAAACCTGGCTGTTCTCTCTATCTTGATTTCAATATTAACAAAGAGGCACATAGTATTTACATTCACCAGATACGAAAATTCTAGCTATAAGTACGATGTCATCAATAACTAAGCATAATTCAATGGGAAACCATTAATTCGAGATTACATCAGAATTATAAGAACGCAAGTAACAAAGTTTTATTTAGGTACAATTTGAAAGACCACGTACAAATTTGCACACACCGCTAGGTACACAGTTACACAAAAGAATTAATGTCAAAACTCAACTAACTACCCATTGTCTGATTTTCGTACCCATTTCACTTGGGAAAAACACACACTTCTAACTATTTTTTATAAACTGAATTCAAATGAAAATCCTTTACTTACATATTAATAACTGATTATCACTCTGTACATATATTTGAGTAAATACAATGGATGAAGTTCATGTTTATTAAATTTGTTTTGATGGTCAAAAACTTTGCTAAAAATAAAGCATTCAATCAAAATACGGCAATTTGCGATACAGCTTAGTTCCCTTTTTGTATCTGGGTGCTCCCTCGCCCAACCAAGGAATCACTAAATGATTTTCTAGTTGGTATACATTTAGGAGCACGGTTATTTAGTATGGGAGCGTACGCGTCACGACACATCACTTCACAACAAAACGCCACGTCTAATTCGTTCATATCGTGAGCGCCGCTGTGAATAAGGGCTCTTCTTTAGCCTGATGTAAAAGTAAATAACATTCAGGTAACAAATTAAACACAGTCAAAACATTATGTTAAAGAAGAAATTTAGCCCTAAACAGGTTTTTATTTTAAGTTATTTTGTTAAGTCATCGTTACTATAACCAAGTACACCTTGTACACTGAGAGCTTATGGTGTCAGAAGAAACTTTTCATAAGAAGCTTCATCTGGATTGAGTGAGACTCTGTGCTACACGTTACTTCACTCATTGCTCGACCTAAGTTCAGCAAGTTTATACATTTTTGTTGTTTAATATATTAAAATAATACAAATTTATACTTTGACTTTGGCTCAAAGCTGAACTGCTCAGTTTATTTTTTTAAATTACCGTTAGTGAGATCCACTCACCAATAAAAAAAGCTTCAAAGTTAGTAAATATTCCTCAACACTAAGAAACATCGCATATTGCTCCTTGGCTAAATGGAATAGTGTGTTGAATTTCTCCAAGCGCTAGGATGTAAATAGTTATGAGACGGCGAGGAGGAATTTTTCCACTAATTTTTTAACTTAAATTAAACAATCGTGAATAATACTTTCTTATACAGAAACGTTCAAAAACGGCAAATAAATATATCATCTACTGCATACATATTTTCTTCCACTCATTTTACTACTGTTTAGCATATCTAATAAGATAAGTGTTAAAAGTGGATTTAGTGTTGATCTACAGTTAGCGAAGAAGTTGTTCGAACACCCACTTAAAATTCATGCGAATAATTATATCCCAGAATTCAAACTTGTATGACACCCAAGCGTTGTAAGCATTGTTAAAAGCGTAAAAACGAAAGCATTTAAAGAATATAACGAATGAAATATACATAAGATCCGGCACAATTATGCACAGAGTAAGAAAAATGGTTCTCAACAACAATATTAAACAGTAGTATGGCCTTTCAAGTATACAACTTCCAGCAATCGTTTTAGATACGGTTCCACTCAATTCATGAAGGTTAATGGAGCGCCACTATTTATTCGAACTTTCCATGTTTGACGTACGATTTCAATAAGATTCAAGTCAGGAATTACCAAGCGCGACGTAGGAACTGTTGTTCCGTTTGTTTGAGGCCATACAAACCCTCGTTTATGAGCATGCCTACCATACCACATGGTGAATCCTCAGCCTTGAACAGGACCTCCTAGTGCCGATAACTTTAGGTCAGTATCAAAATCTTAATATAATCATCAGATTTCATTACTCTATTCATCGTAAGTAATGTTTTAGTCTTTTTAGAATATAAAACACCCCAGAACATCGCAGATCCTCCAATGCTCAACGGCAGGTACTGTGATCATTACAGGGCAGCATTACTTTATATTGCATCAAATCTTCTTAGCATCATTATGTTCGAACAGCTCGATTTTTGATTCACTGCTCCATAGTACGCGCTTTTAAAAGTAATTTTTGTTACCCACGTAAGTTTCAGCGAAGTTTAACGGAGCAGCAACAAGACATCATTGTTTGAATTTCCAATAGGAGTGTCTAGGGTTTCATCCGCCCTATAGTATGGCTTCTGAACTTGGCAGCTAAAATCATAAATGCTCCGGCGAAATTTTTCCCTAAGATGGCTCATTGAGATGTGTTTGCGTAGTCAATGCTCCTGCAGTCCATTCTTGTTCAGATACCGAAGTGCTCGAATACCCAGCGGGTACTTTGCGTATCTAACATGAACGAGAACTGTGAAATGCAAAGATTGGGTTCATATAGACTCGATGACAGTTTCTGTTTCTTTCTACGTCCTGGTGAAGTCGCCGTTGTGCCCCACAATAGAAATTTATTCATATCTAATAATACTTACAATGACGAAGTCTTTGAAAATATTGCCATGAATATAATATTCTAATTTGTGGAGGTCGATAATCTTTTGTCTCACAACTCTAACTATTTTTTCTTTTCAATTGTAGCGTTGTCGTATGAGTAGCAAGGCATTATCATTCTTCCATCACGTTATGCTCTTCAAAATATTCTAACGCTAAACAAAACGAAAAATAAGGAATTAGCAGTTTGTTATAAGTATCTTTAGATGCTAGAGAGGATTTTCCCTGTTGTATGAACAATGTTATACAGACACGTTTCGCAAAACTCACAAGTTAAAGTTATCCCATATAACCACTTCCTCTGGTAATTGGGCTAATTATTTATTTAAACGTATCAATAAAAATTTAACAAAATTAAGACTTAACTTTAGAAAAATTAGTGCAAATATGGAATATGGAATGTTGAAGCGTCTACAAAAAATGGTCGCTAACTACAGGTCGAATGGCCAAGGTAAAATCAGAGCTTCGAAATATAAGGTTTATTACCCTCTGCATCGACTCGCAAAGATTTATTGAACTAGTTAAAGGAGAGTCGAACGATCACAAACGACATCGTGTTTTTAGATGAGTTTTTTTTTAACTTGAAAGTTCAAGTTCAAGCGCCAAAAAGGTAAAATGCCTGAATAGTCCTTTGTAGAGTTCCCAAACTCTAGTAAACAGTTTCATAAATAACAAAAACTCCGCCTTCCTCAAGTAGCGGGCTGCCATTCCTAAACCAAGGAAATTTTCCTCAGTCTTATTCTAACTACAAAAGTGAACGCCAGTTCTCAAATCCAACAAATATTGGCTCCAATTTTTCAAGAAACCGAAAAGCGCATCAAAAGGTTGGAGTTCAGTTTCCTGCAGGACAGCGCACACTCTCGCACATCAACAGGACACAACAGTGACGTCGCGACCATATTTAACACCTTGACCACAACGTGTGCCACCGGTGGCCACAGAGGGAATTTTCATAATGTTGCTCACCGACCAGTAGTCACAAACTCAATTTTCATAAATACTTAATTAAAGCTAAATGAAGGAATGATCCAGTTAATGTTCGCTGTTTCAAAATTGTTTACTACATTTGATTTTATTTTTGAGTGGAATATTGAACTTCAGTTAAGCAATTGCGGTCAAAGTGTTGAAGGATTTAGAGTCTGGAAACGCCTGTTATCATCTCATCTCAAACCAAAAGATTTTTCTGCTTAGTCCACTCTGGAGTCTGGGACCTGTGATTCCTTTGATTGAGATATGAAACTTTGAAGATCTCCCTCAAAAAAGCATTGGAGAAAATTGTTCAAGACCTAATGTGTAACATAGCAAAGTCTCCGAAGAAAACTCCAGCTTAGCTGCACGAGAACATTTCGAATAAAATTAGTATTAATGTATATAAAAGTCCTAGATAAAAATTTTTAACAGTTAAACTTCCTACCAAAAAAAAAACACGTATGCCATTTTGTTAGGTCAAAGACGTTGACCACACGCTCAAGATTACAGCTGTTAACATACATTACTTTTATCAGAGTCAATGTTACGACAATGTTCATTAAAGTGCCTTAATACATTTGTTTCCATCTTAGCAATTCATGAGCTATACATTCACCAGTGGCGAAGCTCTGCATTTCGAGATGACCAGAATTCCACAAACGAATATTGGTCTTCTTGAGCAATAGCAGTTTTTTCTGCTGCACAATGTATAAGACAGCAATTAAATAAAATAAGGAACAGTTCTTCATAAACCAAAAGTTCTCTATGCATCTCACGGCTTCGTTTGAATCTAGTCCGGTTGTGAATATATCTACTTAGAGAACAGGTTATATGACTGCATATTTTATAATAGTTTAAATGATAATATTTTTGGTAGAAACGTTTTAAGAAGATTCCCTATGAGGTACTTTTAATTGCTAGAAAAATTAAGAGAGCAGGGAAAATTCACACAATATCAATAATTAAGATTGTTTTCTTTCTAAAGACAGTAAGTTTCATCCAATGTTAATTAAACCAATTGTATTACCTCTGACGCGAATGACGCTAAATATCAGCTTATTTGCCTGGTAACATACAGTACGTAAGTCGGCTCGAGACTGGCACTGAAATAATACTTTTCAACCAAAACCTACGTAAGCGCATAAATTGCGAACTATGAACGGTATACGGTACTAAAAATCGTTAGAATCTAATGTAGTTCTCATCTGACACCATCCGATACAGATGGAATTCAAAACTATCTAAGCCCATCTATCTATTTTTAATACTGATTGAGTCACCACCATCACAGGTCGGTGCTGTCAAAAGCAACGTTGACGCAGTCATCACAGATTGGTGGTGTCAGAAGCAACATTGATATAGTCATCACAGGTCGGTGTTGTCAAAAGCAATGTAGGTATAGTCATCACAAGTCAGTGCTGTCAAAAGCAATGTTGCTGTTATCATCACAAGTCAGTGCTGTCAAAAGCAATGTTGCTGTTATCAGCACAGGTCGGTGCTGTCAAAAGCGATGTAGTCATCACAGGTCATTGCTGTCAAAAGCAATGTTGATGCTATCATCGCAGGACGGTGCTGTCAAAAGCAATGGAGTCATCACAGGTCGGTGCTGTCAAAAGCAATATTGATGGAGCCCTTCTGTAGTTGTGCGTTGCACTTGGCAGCCTCGCTGCTGAGCCTCTGCACCTCTCTGAGGCGCTGGCGGGCCACAGGACAGCCAGGGCCCCAGCTCGGATGCGGCTTCAGAATATCACGGCCCCGCTGCGGTGACGGAGATAACGCGTTGTTGTTAGGTGTGAATTGTACACATACATGCAGAAGTAAAAGATTGTACCTCTGTCCTCCAAGACCTCAGTTGTTCAAGACACGCCAGAAACGTGGAGTTATTGCGCGGTATTCAAGGTTATAAACGAAAAGTAAATGTCAACAAAGAAGTATTAATTTACAGTTTCGTTACAGACCACCGTATATTACTACTAGCATTTTCTCAGGGCGAATCCTTCTCATTTGCTGCATGTGTCGCTTTCTCGTGAGCATTTTATCTCGGTTTAGGTGTAAATATACTCTCGGATTCAGGATTCGCTTGCAAAAACTCATCAAAGATTTTAATGTATGAATTTTTATTGAGTAAATCTCGAACAAATGCCCGTTCACTTTTCGCACTCGCCGAAGTCCGTGGTTGGAATGTCAGGGTACTTCTGCCAAGCGTAACTCAGGGTTGAAACGTGAGGAGCAAGAATATCTTTACGTTTCACGTCGAGAATATAGCGTGGTGTTAGAAGGGGATTATGTTTCCGATTACGGAAGAGTCAAGCGAAAATCAACCACGGCTTCTTTACAAAACCAGAGTGGGCTGTGAAATTGAAAATATTTCCATTAGTAGACTTGATTTCCGTTTTGAAATGAGAGAAAATTCGTGAATTAAAAAATGCATTTTGTCAAGGCAGCTACTAAAACTATAGACTGAAAATTATAAGCAATGGATTTCTGAAGCGCAAAGTTTCAACCTCAGCGTAATCAGAATCATTAATGGAAGAACAATAAAAATAAATTCCTAAAACCATAGTGTATACCTAAGTGTAATAGAAATCAGTAATAAGAAAATGATAAAAAATGAGTTATCTAAAGCGCAGAGTGTAAATCTTAGCGTAACAGAAATTTAAAATAAGCAAAGCTGACTCACTCCACTGAAGACCATTTTAAAGACGTGCATCACAGCCCCAATGATGACGGGTGCTAGTTTGATCAAGGGGATCATGGCCCCTATCATGATGGACCACATCGGGTACTCCACCACGCCAGCGTACACAGGCGGTTTCCAGCGGAACAAGGAACCAACAAACACAACCTGTAAAAATGTTAAGCCACGTCAGGTAAAAAGATTCAATTTTTAAACGTTGTTAGCCTCGACAAAAATGTCAACATAACTACGAGTAGCATTGCTCTCAAAAATGGGGACGTTGCCGACCACAGGGAGAGTTCTTACTGTGAGACGGAATATCTTGGATTGAATGGGACCGGCAGCGATACTTCAGCATTTGCTGCACAAACTCAAAAGTCACGAGTCTTTGAACTTCAATATCAGGAAAACTCGCAGTGGGCGTGCGTGCAACTCAAGGATTGTGCTCCAATTGCTGTAGTTGGTGAAAATTCGATGGAATTAAAATTCGATTAAGTTCTACTTTAAAAATTAATGACTTGGCCTCCACCATCAGCCCTTCTATCTGTTCTTCTCAATTTCAATGGTCGAATTAATTTTATTCGTGGTAATCTGATCGATTTTCTTGTTTGACGATTAAATTCCCTATGTAACCCGTTTTTTGCGTCATATTTGTAAAGGAAATAGTTTTTTCCACCGTACAAACTGCTGATTTATTTCCTTTCTTTAGTGTGTTATTTCTCCGTACTCACACAAGAACACGCGGCAAGATAAATATGAATTAAAATTTGTAGCTAGTGGCGCCATATTTTCAAATTTGACAAAATCGAGACATACACATGAGTAGTTAGAGTAAGTTGAAGATTTTTTAACAGGATTTCTGAAAGATATCATGTGGTCGAGGAAATGAAGTAAGTCAAAGACTCCCACACTGACACAGAGTCACTCACCAGGAGGGCAAAATCGAGACATGCGAGTTATTAGTAAGTAACTACTTTAAAGATTTTTTTCCACTATTCTTGAAAATTGAGGAAATGAAGTGCGTGAGTCAAAGCTCTCCCACTAACACAGAATAACTCACCAGGAGGGTAAACGGCGCCACCACGGCCCACGCCCCCTGCATCACCAGCGACGGCCGGTAGTTCAGCATGAACTCGATCATGTCGCTGAAACTAACGAGACAAGAGGAATGGTAAGTTAGCAAAAAGCACGTGACTCGATAAGGTCGCTGAAACTAACGAGACAAGAGGAATGATAAAGTAGCATGAAGTACGTGACACAAGTATCGGATTTTAAGAAGAATAGTGACTTCTTTAAGACCATAAGCGCACTCTATTTCAAATTGGCTGGGTGTTTTATGCCGGACAGGAAAGCGTCAATGAGCATTTAACTACCTCGACAAATTTTGCAAAATGCTGTATATGTTGTTTTGGCCACCTCAAGCTTGACAAAAAGAGCGTAATTTTAAACAAACCAGTCTAAAGTTTTGAAAAATAGTTCATGAACGAGGTAAGTACCCTCATTAGCTAAATAGGAACAGCAAGGAAATGCAAAATACTCGAAATAAAAACTACTTTAGAGATGTTGTTAAAATTAACACCGAGTTTTGAAAACCGAGGTTGTGTTCAGAACAAGAACAATTGAAAAACATATGCTCTGTTTACGAGTATGGTGCATTTGTGTTCGATATTTTTATAAACATTTTTGCACACGCGTAAATATAGGTATACATAATATGGACGCGAGTGAGTACAACATGGATGAGCGCCAAATATTCCATCATAAACTACTCAAATATGAGTGAGGCGAGCTATGGGACGATCGAACTATGAGAACGGATGGCCTGTGAACACCGTTCATAAACCAAAAAATAGTACGTGTAAATTTTGACGAAGAATGTGTCAGGGACCAGAAAGGACAAACGACAGCAGCAGTGGTAAATGTTTTTTGTCTCACGCCTCTCTTGCATGCTCTCTCATTTTTCTTCCTTTATCTCAAGGAGTTTTGAGAGGGAAAAAGGAATCAAATGAAGGATGAAGCAGGGCCAATTACAATAGTTATCGGGCTGTGGTTCAAGTACCGCTGGAAGGAAATCACAGAAATCTAACGGAAATCTTACGATACAGAGTTAAGACACATGACTGTTGGCCCGTGAGTGACTGCTCCCACTCGTTTTTGGTAACAGTTCGGAGTGAAGTGAGGTTTGTAATAATTACACCATTTAATATTCATCAAATGCTGTCAAGCAAGAAATTGCATTTATTTTGGATACTTACAATAGAAACGATAAAAAGTGATCAATACAAAACAAGTTTCGAGCTTGCATAATAGATCGCAAAAACATTGAGTTGACACCTTTATTTAATCGTAATGATGATAAACTAGCGTTATAACTCAATCTTTGATTAAAGTTTCCTATTTTTTACGAGCAAGAGCAAAAAAGTTATGTTCAACAGTACACACGAGCGATAAAATGCTACAAGCAAGAAAAACGACGAAAAATCAAAAGCGTTGAAAAGTCTCAACAATTGATCGAGTTTATCAATGAGAAGTATGTACAAGACAAGATAGTAAGAAGAAAAAGGCACGCACTTTATCACGCCAAAGACCCAGTGAACGGCGACACTCGTGAGGATGCCGCCCAGCAAGCTGCCGATGCCGAAACTGAATATGTCCATGAGGTAGAAGACGTACTGTCCTTTCTGTTGAAAAATGAGGGAAAAACGATTGAATGAAACAGTTCACAGGCGATTTATCAAGATTTCATATGAATATAAACCATCCAGAACAATCAGGTTGCAGTGAATACTACAACACTCTGAAGGTGAACTGAAGGCGAGGACCACAAGAATTTGATAATCAAGAATAAAAATTTAGCCTTCCTCGGATGTATCAATAATCGGTAGTTCCTTCCTTATTTATCTATCCCTCTGTAGTTATTAACTTGCTTCCTGGTTTGTTTAATTGCTTCCGTTCCTCTCCTATTCAGTAGAATGTGTAACTAAACCCTTCATGGTGACTGCATACTTCTTCATATTAGTTTCAGTTCAGCATACTTACAGTGATTAAAATTCAATCCGATGTTATCCAAGCTCAAAAGTAGAGGAATTGAGAGATGAAAGGACACACATTTAAACTGTTTAATTTCAAATTTTACGAATGAGTTGTAGCGGCTACTTGAAAAAAGCTGTCTTTTTTGACGGTAGTAGTGCATTAGTATTCCTATCTATGTTCTTAGTTATAAAATCCTGATAGTCAGTTGAGCTGATCGCTTGCTCTCCTGTCATTGACCCTGCTCTGCTTTCAGAAAACAACAAGAGGCAAACTTTAGCACCTTTTTATATTAACAAGACAGGAGAAAAATGAAGAACTAACAGTGGCTGATAACACAGTTATATTTCAACGTCTTCTTCCATGTTGCAGATAATTTTAGCTCTTCATCAATAGGTAACGAGAAATTCACGTACCTCTAGAACAACTTATCATTATTAATTACACAAGCAATGTTGTGGACACAGTCTGCTGCAAATATTCATTATATGATACAAATTTTCCTTCGCTCATCCAGCCGAATGGAGAAAAATTCTTTCACCTGATCCTGAAGTATTCCTACAATCGTGAAAAGCATGACTATCAACAAATTTCTTCCCTAAAAACTAGTCATATCAATAACCTGTGACATTTTCCTTCGCTCCTTCAGCAAAGTTATAAATAAATTGCTTTCAACTGAGTCTTAATTCCTAACTTAAAAATTCTTCACGTAAACAACCGGGCCCAACGAGTGGTCTAGCATTGTGCACTCGCGACTAGATCACTGGCAGTACTGTGGATTAAAACCAACTTGATTAAAACCAACATCTCTTCTAAAAAAAGCCGCTACAGTGAATGAACCTTTTGTCATGATTTAAAAATATAGCATTGAGCAATGGACTACTCAGGATTTACATCCTCTGAACACATTATCTTTACTGTCCTTATTTGATGAGCCCACACACCGGGGTACAGAAGGGCAGGCCAATGCAGAAGAAAAAGATGCAGATGAGCGTCACCACGACTGGCTTGTAGCGCCGAGTGCGAGGCCACTGGTCCAAGATGGCCGTGAGCATGTTCTCGAGGCCGCCGAACTGGAGAAATAAAGAGGGGTTTATCTTTCTAACTAAAGAAGGAGAGGTTTAGCTATCAAGCCAAATAAGGAGGGGTTATATTTAAAGCTAAATCAGGGGGTCTTTACCTATCAAGCTAAATAAGGAGGGCTTTATCTATTAAGCTAAATAATGAGGGTTTTATAATCAAAGCTAAATCAGGAGGTCTTCACCTATCAAGCTAAATAAGGAGGGCTTTTTCTATTAAGCTAAATAATGAGGGTTTTATCATCAAAGCTGAAGAAGGAGGGGTTTATCTTTAAAGCTAAATATGGAGGGGATTATCTGCAAAGCTAAATATGGAGGGGATTATCTGCAAAGCTAAATAAGGAGGGGATTATCTGCAAAGCTAAATAAGGAGGGGATTATCTGCAAAGCTAAATAAGGAGAGGATTATCTGCAAAGCTAAATAAGGAGGGGATTTTCTGCAAAGCTAAATAAAAAGAGGATTATCTGCAAAGCTAAATAAGGAGGGGATTTTCTGCAAAGCTAAATAAGGAGGGGATTTTCTTCAAAGCTAAATAAGGAGGGGATTATCTGCAAAGCTAAATAAGGAGGGGATTATCTGCAAAGCTAAATAAGGAGGGGATTATCTGCAAAGCTAAATAAGGAGGGGATTTTCTGCAAAGCTAAAAATGGAGGGGATTATCTGCAAAGCTAAATAAGGAGGGGATTATCTGCAAAGCTAAATATGGAGGGGATTATCTGCAAAGCTAAATATGGAGGGGATTATCTGCAAAGCTAAATATGGAGGGGATTATCTGCAAAGCTAAGTAAGAAGGGGATTTTCTGCAAAGCTAAATGTGGAGAGGATTATCTGCAAAGCTAAATAAGGAGGGGATTATCTGCAAAGCTAAATATGGAGGGGATTTTCTGCAAAGCTAAATAAGGAGGGGATTATCTGCAAAGCTAAATAAGGAGGGGATTTTCTGCAAAGCTAAATATGGAGAGGATTATCTGCAAAGCTCAATTTGGAGGGGATTATCTTCAGAGCTAAGTAAGGAGGGGATTATTTTTAAAGCTTGAACGAAATTCATCTGTTCAGTCGACCCTCCAGTTGTGCGGCATCATGTATTGCGTGCTGCAATTTATGCAGATGACGTTAAGCACCAGTTCCTCAACTAATACGATACTCGACACCAGTAGAATCACTAAGATTGAATTTTGTTCTTTCAAGTTAATGTTTGCATAAGGTGACGCCGCACAATTCGATAAACACTTGTACACGTAACGTTATCACCTATTTAAACAAGAACCTAGAAAGATGGTTTGACATTCTGGTTCTAATCAATAATTTCGCTTTCAATATTGATCGACAAAAAATGCGGTTCAAACTTTTCATTGAATGACAACTACTCAATTTCATTATTTCCAAATGTCAGTGTAGAATTGGAATAATTCAATTGAATTAATTTGATAAAAAGATAAACATATGAGTGTTACTATAAAATCAAGGATCTTGATACCATAGAGTCGAGGCCGAGTGTGAAGACCATGAAGAAGAACAGGAAACTCCACAGGTGAGGGATGGGCAGGGTTCGGCTGATGGCTTCAGGGTAGGCAACAAAAGCCAGACCGGGACCTGAGGAACAAGAATGAAACTTAAGAAGTTATGAAGTGCATAAACGTTAAGAGTTGGTTCAGTGCTAGCAAGCGACATAAAGTCTCGGAGTTGTTATCTTGAGTCCACAGTCAACTTGGGATTTTATTTTTTGTCTGTTTCATTTCCAACATAGTATACACGGTAACCGATACAGGACTATAGCATCGACCCTAAAGTAAGAAAATAGCATATTCTGCTTGAATAACCAAAAATGTTTGACGGAGAACGCTATGCCTGAACTAAAAAGTTCGGGAAGTTTTCCTATTGAAATCAAAGTCCTCGTAGGAATAGGCGAGCATCAAAGAATAATTTTGCATGCAGACACGGCCATTATTCAAGGTTTATAAATGTCTGATCTATTCCGAAGACGCAAAATTAAAGATTGGTTCGAAAATCCGTAGTAAATATTAGTAGCACTATTGAACCCAGGACAAACTTTCTAACCTAAAATTTCTAGAATTCTTTTCTAACCTAAAAGTGTAGCATAAAATTTCTTTTAGAATATCAGAATCAGTTAAGACATGTGCTCAGAGAAAATCCAAGATAATAACAGGTCATATTCTACATCGACGAGGGAAGTACAGAGGTACTGGTCTTTTGGTTGTAAAACCTATATTTCTAAAAAAATAGTTTAGACGACGGAAGAAATGAGGGAAAGAGTGTGATCGGCAGCGTGAAAAAAAAATAAACTGACCAGCCCTAGCCAGAACGTAAAAGTAACTTTTGCATGAAGAAGTGAAAGAAACTTTTGCACGAAGAAGTAAACGTTTTTGAACGAAGAAGTAGAAGTGACTTTTGCGCGAAGAAGTAAAAATAACTTTTGCACGAAGAAGTATAAGTAACTTTTGCACGAAGAAGTGAAAGTAACTTTTGCACGAAGAAGTAAAGGTTTTTGAATGCAGAAGTAAAAGTAACTTTCCTCCGGTTCCTCCGTCATTCGCTGTTCCGATTGCCCGTCGACATACGTGACTAGATGCGCGTTTTCAGTGTGAGTGAAAGAGCATAAGTTTTGTGTGATGTGCTGAACAGAATTGAGCAATGTTTTTACATGTTCAAAAATATAATCACAGAATAGATAGGAGTGCTGCAAAAAATTGTTTCTATGTCCTGATGATAAATGGCAACGCTCTGTTCACTTTCATTTGACCGATTAGAAAGCTTTAGCATAAGACACAACATGAGCGCAAACCATAGAGCTGCCAAGGAAATGGTTTAATCATAATGCAAAAAACAAATAATCAGAAATGCACCAAATTTTCCCACTGATCTCCCTGTTTAACAATGTTTTCTCATCAATTTTACTAGATTTTGCGATCTAATGCTTGAAAAGAATCGCGATTAGCGATCGAGATATATACCATTGTCGCTTTCATTTATCAAAAAATAACTGAGCTCAAGATTAAGTGTTCATCGCTTACAACATTATTCTCATGTGACAACAACGCCGATATGATAATACTTAGCAGACTCTCTGACACTCCGAAACTTCGTGCCAATGTTATCGATATCAACTTACCTAACAGCGTGAAGAAACCTACGTCGTCAGTACTATAACACCTTCGGGTGTGGCGTTGATGACGTCCTCAATACCAAATCACCTGAAGACATGACAGTGCTGACGTCCTCAATACCAAATCCCCTGAAGACATGACGGTGCTGACGTCCTCAATACCAAATCCCCTGAAGACATGACGGTGCTGACGTCCTCAATACCAAATCACCTGAAGACATGACAGTGCTGACGTCCTCAATACCAAATCCCCTGAAGACATGACGGTGCTGACGTCCTCAATACCAAATCACCTGAAGACATGATGGTGCTGACGTCCTCAATACCTAATCACCTGAAGACATGACGGTACTGACGTCCTCAATACCAAATCACCTGAAGACATGGCGGTGCTGACATCCTCAACACCAAATCACCTGAAGACATGACGGTGCTGACGTTCTCAATACCAAATCACCTGAAGACATGACGGTGCTGACGTCCTCAATACCAAATCACCTGAAGACATGACGGTGCTGACGTCCTCAATACCAAATCACCTGAAGACATGACGGTGCTGACGTCCTCAATACCAAATCACCTGAAGACATGACAGTGCTGACGTCCTCAATACCAAATCACCTGAAGACATGACGGTGCTGACGTCCTCAATACCAAATCACCTGAAGACATGGCGGTGCTGACGTTCTCAATACCAAATCACCTGAAGACATGGCGGTGCTGACATCCTCAATACCAAATCACCTGAAGACATGACGGTGCTGACGTTCTCAATACCAAATCACCTGAAGACATGACGGTGCTGACGTCCTCAATACCAAATCACCTGACGACATGACGGTGCTGACGTCCTCAATACCAAATCACCTGAAGACATGACGGTGCTGACGTCCTCAATACCAAATCACCTGAAGACATGACAGTGCTGACGTCCTCAATACCAAATCACCTGAAGATATGACGGTGCTGACGTCCTCAATACCAAATCACCTGAAGACATGACAGTGCTGACGTCCTCAATACCAAATCACCTGAAGATATGACGGTGCTGACGTCCTCAATACCAAATCACCTGAAGACATGACGGTGCTGACGTCCTAAATACCAAATCACCTGAAGCCATGACGGTGCTGACGTCCTCAATACCAAATCACCTGAAGACATGACGGTGCTGACGTCCTCAATACCAAATCACCTGAAGACATGACGGTACTGACGTCCTCAATACCAAATTAACTGAAGACATGACGGTGCTGACGTCCTCAATACCAAATCACCTGACGACATGACGGTGCTGACGTCCTCAATACCCAGCTCGTAAGCCATGGCTCCCAGAACCGAAAAAATGGTCACGGCGCACATCAGCGACGCCACCAAGTCCAGCACGGCCAATATCATCACGTCGATGTGAACCTGAAATTAAGTATTCAGCAGTTTCTTCACGTGATACTTTTCAGAACGACGTAATTTTTTATAAACAGTCGTAACAAAACTTTTCTTTATATCTCGTTTTGAGTCGAACAGAACGCAAAAAATGACAACCAGTGCTTGGTTCTACAGTGCTCATCTGCGATGGAATATCTGTACGAATAGTACTAAATTCTTCATCAGCTTGGATCTAATGATAATTCTAAAAATTTGTGAGCAGTATTTCGCGAGCGAGCGAACTACTATGTAACAATTTTTGCCATTTCAAACTCTAACAATAAAATGGGTGCACCGTCTTGTGGGATAGTGTTATCTCAGGGAATCACCTCCTGGCAACTAAATAAAATATGGAAAAGTTGTAGCGTATAACTTTATTGTGGTGCACTAATCAGGTCATAAAATCGCTCTTGAATTGAAAACATTTGCTAGTTAAGTTTGCTTACTAATATTTTTCAGCATTTGGCAACGTCGGTGTACAACCAGTAAAAAAGATTTTACCTTAGTATCTAAATAAACAAATCTGAAGGAAGAAAATCATAAATAGAATAAAAATGTTTCCACATTTTAGAGTTTAAAAATACGATGCACACTTAACGCTAATACACACAGGTGGAAAGAATGAAGTAAATTCCTTCAGCTACATATTCCTCTTCGGCTTGCTTAAATAAAAATGAATCTGGATAATTGAATATGTCTACAATATTCTCATTACAACTAAAGTTTCTTCAATATGAATGTGTAAAATTGGGCAAAGACGAACAAGTTCCTTTATGACGCATCGAATTAGGTTTGAACAAAAGGTTCACATTTCAATTCATCATTGCAATAATTTTGAAGACGCAAGTTAAGATCACATTTATCACAAAACCTGCACTTCAGGCAACAACCTCAGTTTTCACATTTATCACAAAACCTGCACTTCAGGCAACAACCTCAGTTTTCACATTTATCACAAAACCTGCACTTCAGGCAACAACCTCAGTATTCACATTTATCACAAAACCTGCACTTCAGGCAACAACCTCAGTATTCACATTTATCACAAAACCTGCACTTCAGGCAACAATCTCAGTTTGCTCATCGAATTGTTTTCTTACACAAATAGAACAAATAAAAAGTTTTTTGTTTTATAATTTAAAAAGAGTTTCAGCGTAATTCTGACACGGTCTTCAGAATATGGGCGTTCGCTCAAAACGATTGTAAAAATCATGGAAAATAAGAGAATTGTTTTATTAACAAAACCCGACGGAAGGTGCATGGATCCCGAGAAAATATGAGAAATAGAGTGATAAAAATGTAAGCGAGTAAGGCCCACAGAGAAGTCGTTTTATCATTTCTACTCTCTTTCTGTCTCCAAACACCAGGGCCAAGACCAAATCAGCGTCAGGAGCTGTAAAATTAATCTTCTCTCTTCGCACGGTGTTGAGTGATAAAGGTGTGACATGGCTGATTGATGTTGCAAAACGTTGCCAGTGTTCTATTAAGGATTTGAAGGAAGTCACCATGACTTCTAAAATACATGCCATGCACTTGAAATTTGAACAGACTAGGGAATTGAGAAATTGTACCAGTAATTCACACAACGCATATACCATCTCTTTCTTGCCTTCAAGCTTAGAACTGGATAGAACTAAGAGTTAGTAGATTGAAAAAAAACCTTTGTCTGACACTATACTGTAATAGAAGTAAACATCGTTTTAGCTCTATCGTTACGAGTACTTCGTTACTGCACATAGGGAAAAAATTTAAAGCATCAATTTATCAGCACCCTGAAATAGATAGGAAATTGCCCTAGCGTGTGATTTTCTGCTCATGTTCAAATGTTCACTTCAAATGTTCACTTCAAATGTTCACTTCAAATGTTCACTTCAAATGTTCACTTCAAATGTTCACTTCAAATGTTCACTTCAAATGTTCACTTCAAATGTTCACTTCAAATGTTCACTTCAAATTGAGAAATTCGATGCCATCTAAAAAGGTTTAACGAACAAAAACATGCCTTCTGTCACTTGGAACGGATGCTCTCGAATTTTGTGGTATGATTTGAGTTAAGACATAGTTCAATTATAGAATGTAATAGAAACAAGAGACTCTAAATAAGGTCGGACATGAATTAAATGTAAAATAAGTGCCCTCAATTTTGTGGCATCTATCCAGCCAAAAAATCCCAAACATGCTAAAAATACCGGGAAAAACAGAAAAATTGCGCTCAAATATCTATCGCAATATGAAATAAGGTTTCCCTAACATTTTCTGATTGCTTTTAATACTATTATTTATCCCAACATCAAATCCTGATATTGAAATTACCCAAAAATGCTATTTTTTGCTCCGAAGTATACAAACGCTGTTCGATTTGGTCCTTGTGGATATTATACCAGGTGCGAATAGGTTAAATGTGAGCCAAATTTCACGTTTCAACTATACTTAGAATTGATTTTAATTTCGAAGTGACGGGCTTTATTTTTACGTGAAAGGCATGGCCGAGTGTCATGTTTTTTAGAATGCGCAGATAGAAACAAGCTAAATGGACATCATCGCTGCCGATGCTGCACAAGTGGCTTTGTAACACGGTTGTGTGAAGCCTCTCTATTTGCTCCCACTCCCAATTACCTAAAATCTACTGCATGCCCCCTGAAAAGCTCGTAGAAAATGATCGTAGCTAAAGCTTGCAATACGTCGAGTTCAAACACATTGCAATTTGAAACCAATTTAAACTATCTTGTAAGTGAAGAGTGTAGTTTAAAAGATTGAACCGACTAGAGAAATTGAAACATTATACTAGTAATTCGCTCCAAGCCTAATTTATCTTCCACCCGTTCAAGCTAAGAACTGGATCAACTAAGAGTTGGTAGACAGAGAAGAAGCCTTTGTATGGTACTATACTACAATTGAAGTAAAAAGCGTTAGAGCGAAAATGCTCACCATTCACGTCACCATCTCAGCCAATACTCTCAGCAATTCCCCTTTTTCAACGAAAAAATTAGTAGGGTTCAAGTATAATCGTATTTTTCGTGTCCTGGTCTTATCATGAAGAGTACATTCTTGAGTTTAAATAGACTCTTACATTATTTATTGGAAGAAGTATATTTCAATCATCTCTAATATGCTTGGCTAAGAATAGGGTATTTTTTCGACGGTGAATTATGGGTAACATTGATGAATTTAGTGAAGCGCTAGAATGTATAGATTAATTGTTGGGTAGTAGAGTTTTTTGGCATATTAGACATATGTATATATATATATATATACATTATGGTTGCGGTTGCAAAAGCAGCACAAATGATTTAACAGATCGTGATTGCGTACGAAGCATCCCCTTGACACAAATCTTCAGGAAAGACATGGTATAAAAATGCAGTACATTGTGTCATGCATCATAATCTAATTAGAAAACTTAGTGAAACTGACATCATGACTTCTATTGTAGAACCATTTACTTTAAAATTAAAACCACGAAATGAATTTACAAGACACAGTCATTCATGTACGCTGGCTGATGCGAGAGAGTAACTAACTCACTACGAACCTCATATTTATCTATATTAATCTATTAAAATCAAACTTCTGCAGAACAACAAACTGACCCAGTTCGCAATTCAATTGCCACGCCTGCGCACTCAGAGAACATCTGTATTTTACGTCAGGTGCAAGTGTCATGACACTTCTGTCTCTCGGGAAGAATTTAGTCCCACCAAACACACTCACTCGTCTGGGTCGGTGCGACGTTTTCTCGCTTCGTCAGAATTAAAAATCGCATTATGGATTTCGTTCATCTGCAATCAAATTACTGTCTATTTCACGCACCTGTTTATATGCAACACATTGTATTCATAACAATAACATGAGAATCAACTGAAGCGTTTTTTTATTCCTGCTACAGCTGGAGTTGGCAAATTTAAATTCTTGCCGTTTTGCAGCATTAGAACCCTGGGCCAAAGTAATCCGAGAAAAATCTGAAACACGACAGTGCGATAATATTTGAGAGATCCACAATAACTGCCTAAAACATGACTATGTGAATTGAGTCAGCATGAGAATCAGCTTGGACTTTGGTTCACGCTAGCATTAGTTATTTTAGAGTTTCAACTTGTACGATAAAAAAGATCACCTTGTTGTTGAATTCGTTGTAAGAACCAAATGTGATCAAACCCCCGCCTCCGACAGACAGGGAGAAGATGACTTGCTCTAGAGCCTTCCTCCACACGTGGATGTCGAGGAGCTTAGACCAGGTAGGCAGGAACAAATAACTTAAGCCCTGCCCAATGAGAGCAACGATGATCGCGATTGAATATAGAACTAATAAGAAACAGGAATTAACACAAGCATTCGAATGTATATGTGACGCAGCATTTACAATTTTAGAGAACATACTCTTATTCTTTTAAACATTTAATAGCTAACACGTCGAACATAAATGCTGAATCGTAACGTCATTTTGGTTGAAATTTTATAAATTCCACTTTACGCAGACCAACCAACCTTGGATGCTCCCTCTAACTGGACTCCCGCGATCATTAGGACGAGTAGAACGAAAAAAGGGAAAGTGGCGGTGAAGTACACAGCCTTCCCTGAGCTCTTGATCCCCTTTATGAGGCACAGGCACGTGATCACCCAGGACACCAAGAGGCACATCACAAGCGACAGTATGATTTCACCCATCTCGCCGAAGTTCACCAATCCTTCCGAGTCCAGACGTAAGACTTCGTTTCTGTCGAAGGAGATCAAGAATCTAAATGCAACAAAGTTACTCATGCGGGGTTAATATTAATGAATCATCACGTACAAGCTCGTAAATTAAATATTGTGATTTAAACATCCAAGCTCGTAAATTAAATGCTAATTAAAGCCATTAGCATTAGCAGTGAATAATACAAATTTAATCTAAATGCAACAAATTTGCACATGCGGGATTAATATTAATGAATCATCACGTGCAAGCTCGTAAATTAAATTTTGTGATTTAAGTATCCAAGCTCGTAAATTAAATGCTAATTTAAGCCATTAGCATTTTCGAAACGTATCGCACGTAATACTGAGGGTCATAAAACATAAAAGTACCGAGAAGGCGAGGCGATTGGCAATTTCTCTCGGGAGAATGTCTTTCTTGTTTTCGTGTACACCCCCAGTAGCATTGGAGTAGCCTATGCACATTTTTCATGTTCTCTTAATTCATTTTGTTTTCACAAATGTCTCAAAACAGAATACAGAGAAATTTAAGAAATGTTTGTTCTCTGATTGTTCAGTTATTGTAGTTTATGTACTTAGAATTAGTAGTGGAAAACAGAACTTGCTAATGAAAAATCAAGGGTAATTTCAATTTATACGAAAAATAATTTAGCTCATTTGTAATACACGGATGCTATAATTGATCAGTGACATCATTCATATATACGCAACTCACAGAAAGAGTTTGAAAGCTTTTCAGCTTAAAACCAAATTCAACAAAGCGTATAAAAAAATTATAGCGGCTCAGTAAATTAGAGCAGACTGCAGTTGGAGTTTAATATCAGGATTTCATGCCACACGATTCAAAAGCACAACACTTGTGCACAGCTCCATGTTTGACGTGCGACAGCTAAAGTTTGAACAGTGCACATCTGCCGGTTGAACACTTAATGTGCTTTTTTCCAAGGACGCTGAACCGTTGCAGCTTATAGTTAAAATTTATGTTTTCCTTGATAAAAGAATGAACTGTTGAGCATGAGTTTTAAAATTAACTATTTCTTGAAATCATTCAACGAAATCAATCAACATTAACGAAAAATTAGTTAATTTTATTAAACGTTTGAGTAGGGAACACAGCAGCAAAAGCTAGGCATTTAAATCTGGATTGTTTTTTATTTCAATCACTTAAAAAAATTTACATTTTATGTTTTTGGAAGATGAGTAATAACAGAAAAGAGATTAAAATTAAAAATTACCAATCACTGAATTCAACTGTAAAGTGGTGGGAAATTAATTTTTTTATCATAACATAAAGTTTAGGCAAAAATTTAAATGGATTTATAAATTTAATTGCCATTAAACCACATCATTCCTGTTTTCCCTCATGAAAATCAACAAAATAGGTGAAATTTTTTTAGCGGTAATAGTCTGAATATTTACGACTTAAATTCGTCATTTTAGCGGTTCATTCTTCAATGATTTAAATTTTTTTTGTTTCAAATTCAAGCAACAAGGAAATCTTCACAGAATTTTTCCCCATCATCCTGGCTTATGCAATTGCCTTGCAGATTTATAGGAAGAACAAACAAAACATTGAATCAAATTCAATTTCGCCCGTAATTTTCAGAAATTATTTGTAACAAATTACTGAATCTTTAGCATGAAAAATATAAATAAAATTATAACCCGACACTCCTACTGAAGAACAACTTTTTACAAGTGAAGGTAAATTTTCAATTACGAGAATACTCCGACGTGACTCACTTCCAGTACTGCATGGCGGAAGAGTCGTCCGAAGTGACGCAGGGCGTGGCATTTACGGACTGATTGCTGCCGCTGCATGGGAGAGCGTCTCCCATCACGTAGCAGTTCTCGTCAGTCCACGCCATGTCGCAGCGGGACCATGGTAACTAATGAATGAACTTGTGTAAGAAAACTAATAAAAAATTTCATTGCACACATTCATATTTTCATAAACATCTTCGCTTTATCGAAGGGAATATTCATTTCTACAGCTTCAACAAAGCAAAACTGTCTTCCTGATGTGTCACCAGCATTTGTTTCGGTCCAAAACTGCCCTCACAATTCCTCAGTGCAAAAGTCAGAACGACTGACAAGCTTTTTTACGTCCATTATTCATACGACGAATCTGAAACACTTTTGCGTATCCTTAAATTTCGAGAAAAAAGCCATCGCTAACTTTTATTTTTTCGTACTTTACGTCATTAGAGTACATCATGGACAATAGCAAAAAACACGACGCCGCCTCAAACTACGCACCTAGTTTTTGCAAGTATTTGCGTCACACGCACGAATTCATTCTGGCCGTAGTTAACCTTGCCAATCAGACGGCCAGACGGTTATCCTTGCCACTCTCTTATTGTTTCAATGTTTGTTTAAATGATACAACATATTGGGAAATTTCATTCTTGAAATGGACATTCATAATATTAACTAGGTAAAAATATACCTGAAGTTTTAGATTACAAAACTAAAGAGGATGAGTTGTGTGATATTAGTAGTTTTGTGTTATTATAGGTAAAAATCTGAACGCTTTCAAGGGAAAAACAAAGTCGCAGTCTTCGGCCGCAGCAATTGCGGTGTGTTTGCATAGCGAACGACACAAGTGTGGCTCTCTCAAAGCATCGACACAGGCAGATGTTACGAATGCAATTTCCTCCAACACAAAGGTGCTCAAATAAAAACATTTATTAGATCCACTACCGATTCGTCATGCGTGTTCTTTAAAATGTTTTCGAAAGGTTTGCACCTGATCTCCCAAAACATTAGTTAACATCCGATTATTTGCTCAAAGTTGCTATTACATGCATGCTAATGTGGAGAAATCCCATAAATTTACATTATTTTTACGTACCATATCCCAACCGATTTTTATCTCTGAAATCACTGAACTTCCACAAAAGTTCGTAATGTGACTGAAACTTCCTTTAAGAATTTCATTCTCGACTACAGATTCGTTTCATTCTTGGTCATTTGCGAAGTTACAAAATAGATAAAAATTAATTCTCCAACATAGAATTTTTGATATCGGAAGCTATAAAATGTCCATCTAAATAATATTCACGTAACTCGTAATTCAAGCTTTCATAAATACTATGTGTACTCGTGAGCTAGTTGTGATACAGAGCATACAGGAATACCGCAGGCACGCAGTTTCGATGAGCACTAGAATGAGCGTGAATACAAAAATCGCATTAAACATCCTACAAGAATTTCATTCTCGACCACAAATTCATTTCATTCTTGGTCATTCTCACATTTACAACACAGATGAAAATCAACTTTTCGTTTTACTCGCACGCACGAGGACGAAATCGCAGAGTTATATCAGTTCGATATGCATCACAAGCATGTGCACAAATGAAAATCTGGCGAAGTTGCGAGCCGTCCCAGCGTGAAGTGAGACAGCTACACTCACAGCGTGACCGATGTAAGTTAGGCTGGTGAAGAGATAGTGCAGCGAATATGACAGCATCACCATGTACGACCCGACGCCCGTTATCGTAGACGCAATTTGAGTGATGCCCAGACCTGGCACACAAAATATAATTTTGCAATTATTGAGATATTGGAATATGTATCACAATTCTACATCATTCCATCATTCATGGAAGAAAATGGGAGGAAACGCACGATTAAAATAAGTAGGGATTAATCAGGAATCCATAATCTAATTAACTTCGTGATTTTGTGTTCTTTGTTACCATAATTAGAACAATAAAAAACGTTTTATCTAAGAAGGTTATAATCCACATTAGGAGTACATGCTTTGAATTTGTGCAGAACTATTTGCATACTTCCATTACGACGGTACATTTTTCCTTTAAATAAGACACAAGAGCTACAATTCTTCTACTCTAGAATCCTTCATGAACCTTAGATTTGTTTAGTTCAAGAACCTCTATGATCGAAAGATCTAGCTTTTAATTTATTTCACATATTGATCCCGATTTTAATACATTCTTCATTCTTTACAGAATCCGTCGTGATTAGCAGAGCGCTAAGCCGTTGATCCGTTAATCTTTAATTTACAGCTAGCATTGGCGTTGACGATTAACCATTTAAGCTAAATTTGAATATCATCGACGGGTATATCAACATCCGTAACATTTTACTTTCGTTGACCCAAGTCAGTTACCTCTAAAAATTGATTTTTAGGTCAGGCTAACGTCTGAAAGTTTATTCTTGTATTTTAAAAATAGATGTTGAGTCCTGACAGATTTCAAGTCAGTCCTAAAAAATGTTAAAAGACTGTTCCAGAAATTAAACCTACATTATTGTGCTCCGCTTGAAAATCCGACTGTATCCCAAAGAAATAATTTTAGCTACAATTTAGAGATTCAGAGCAAGAGAATGATGATGGTATTCGAACGTATAGTTTCATAAAAATGGGGCCGCTTGTGCCTTCATGTATATAAATAGAAGGTTTCTGCTCAGGTGCGAGCTTGTGTTGCCTTCCACCCCAAGGTCCACACATCTAATTAAAGAAGTATGACTACACCCTGGTGTCCAAGGCGAAAGAAACTATAATGGGGAAAATCGAGTAAAATATGAGGCAGCACCAACGGGGAGGATTAGGATGACTTCGTCGGCGTGACCCAACAGCAGGAGATAAGCAAGACTACTTAGATCAGTGAAGAACAAGGTCCAGCACTTGGGGAAGATTTGGCTATAGACAAACTCAAAAGACTCAAAATAAGACTCAAAATAAGACAAAATAAAATAACACAGAGGATGAATTTTTTGGTGAACAAGTGTTGCTGGACTTGTTCATCAAGTAATAACTAAATACAATTTCATCCCCTCCAGTGCAGTAGTCGAGCGTCTTTGTTCTTTGGGGAAGAATATCCTGAGGGACAACAGGTCATCTGTGTCCCTAGCAAAGGACGAGATGCTAATCTTAAAGAAGGGAATTATGTATTTATTAGACGAAATGGAAGAAGAAATAACGCGAAAAAATTGAATGACGTGTAGAGCGTGTATTCCATTTTTTTTGGCAGCTTGATAGTTATTTTTAGTTCATGACTGAAATAGTTTTTCCAGGAAATTATGAATAAAAATACTTGCTGGTGTTCCAACGCTTCGAAAAGGATCAAAAAGAATTATTTCATGGATTTGATTTATTTCTAAGGATATTATAGGTAGTTTTAGAGTAAAATACTTGATCGTTTGTTTTTTCTACAATAAAAATTACCGCACCCTAATTATCGTTAACTTCCGTTACATTTGTATGAGATCAACGAATTAACTGTCGTCGAAGTTAATTTTCTGACGAACGGACTTTCGATTAGTGAAGTCTACTTTTCGATTAACGATGCCCACCGACATGTATCTAACTCACGTGAAAATATCTGGTCTCATTGATTGGGACGTTTAATATCAATGAAAATACGCATCCGAAACGTATGTAATGCAAATGTTATTCGGTATCGAATGGAAAAAATTGAATTATGCTAAAACATTATCGCATGGGTAAGTTCAATTCAACTCGTAATTTTACATGGCATAAATGAGCAATGATCAACCCATCATTACGAAAGAATTACGATATTCCAAGCGGAAATAACAGCCAGTCATTTATACAGATCTTAATGATTGTTGTGGAGAATGAAAACATTTGTGTAACATAAGAATTTTTCTATTCTTTACGAGGGGAGATAGAAATTGCAATTTTTAAATGATATCAAATGTCTCAGGTGTAACTTTCCTGACGAACTTGTTATAAATGAAGGTGATGGAGACGATTTCTTATCCATCACCTGCAGTATGGTTATAGATCTTAAAAAAGGATCTTCTGGAATATTTGGGGCACAATGCTATTATTTTACACGGGATTCAAATTTGAAAAACTCGTTTCAGTTTCACTAATTGTATGTGAATGTCGAAGTGAAAGAAACACAATGAACAGAACTGACTTCTAAATATTTCCCAAAGAGTTGGCAAAAAATTGAAGAAGAGAACAAAATTATGACAAGGCAATACTTAGAATTTATTAAATTTTATTGACACTCTTATTTAACTATCTATTATTAGGCTTGTCAGCATTATTTTTCAATCCAAGACAGCATTCCAAACACCTACAATTATCTGCTTAACTCTTTAAAAACCACCGTCAATCCTGAAAAACGTTAGGAACAATTTGAAACGTTCCTGTGCTCTAAAAATTAAGGTTAAATATTAAGTTAAAAAGGTCTCCTCACTCTTTCTTGCGCAGTATGAGTGTCATATTTTGCATAATACCATAATAATATTTGCAAAAACCTTTTCAAATTCTTTTCTATCAAAAGTCTTCCAAATACTCTTTTCAAATGCCTTTCTAACGTTCGTTTCAAATGCCTTTCATGAGAAGAAGTTTAAGCTCTCATATCACCCTCATTAAAACAAGTTCCAAATACATGGAACCTCTGTTGACTTCACGCACCTGCCATGAGAGGCGCGATTTTTTGGTAGGTGTGAATGGGTCCCAGTTGGCTGTACTGGCCCAGCGCCACCTCGGTGAGGTACAGCGGCCTCCCCACGGCCGTCAGCAGCAGCAAGTACGGCAGCAGGAAAGCAGCTGCAGAAAATGTACGAACTCATATCATATTTAAATGGGGACACACTTGTGCGTACAGAGCAGAAATATATTGGTAAATAATATCGGTTCCAGTGAGACGGTAGGTATTGAAACACAAGTGCACACAGAGAGGTGACATCGGTGTTCGTAGTGACTGGGGGGCTGAGTGGGACGTAGACGGACTGCTCTCCACATCGGAGAGCAGAGTGGAGGATGGGCGATGAGAGTAAGACAACCCTAAATGAAAGTAATTGGCGTCGCACTACCATAAGTTCAAAGGTGAAGCGACTCCGTAGTGTTTTACCAAGCAACCTCAAGCGGGCATGCAACACAAAGCGTGCATTCAACGATCCCACCATCTCTCCGAAAGCTTCTTTAGTTCAACGACTTGTAAGACTTCTAAGTTTTCACTTCTACTAAATACGTGCATTTCCAGAGTTGGTCAAATCCTACAATTTCTTCTTTTTCGCTGCACGAAATCGGTAACCGGATAATTACCACATGTAATTCATATAAAAATTTTTATTTTGTGTGAGACAAAATGTAATTTTGTGCAAGTGACGTCAGCACTAGAGTGAAATTTAATTCTTAAAATAGTTTTAAACTCGTAGTGCTTTATTGGACATTTTCATTGAATAAAACAATTGTAACATTCAAACACTAAAATTTTTAGGCTATTAGGATAAGTTACGTTGAAGTATGTGCCGTTATGATAGATTGTTGTATTAAAGTAAAAACTAAACAATTGCATGGGAGCAATTGTTTTGGGCAGTAGTCCAAGGGGCAACTGTATTAGAATTACAATATCGCTAGAACTTCACAAAAGGCACTTCTTGAAGCTTCGAAAATTTTGTGAACACTTTAGTTTCAACAGTAGTTTACATTTCTATTCCTCCACTGCAAATGAGAGACTGAGAGCTTTAAAGGATTATAGACATGTGTCAAGCATATTATCTGAAATTGGCGCCTTGAAAGTGAGTCATTCATTCATCCTTTAATACTGAGCGCTTAGACTTCGCTTGTCATTGAAACATTTTGTGAAATTACTCGCAAATAGCCAACGGCGTTCATGTACAGGATAAGGGCCCTTTTCTGATCTCATTTTTTTTAGACTATTGTAGACTGAAACAGAATAAACTAACAGGTAGTATATTCAAAAAAAGTACAAAATTAGATTGACCATCACCACTTTAGTGGAGAATTTACGATACAAGCGAAACTGTAACACAGAAAATGGGTTATTCCAAAAAAATGGTAAAATCAGACGAATAAGTTCGATGATATTAACTTACCTCCCCCGTTTTCGTAGGCCAAGTAAGGGAACCTCCAGAGGTTGCCGAGCCCCACGGAGTAGCCGAGGCAGGCGAGGAGGAACTCGGCGCGGCTGCCCCAGTGGCCGCGCGTGTCCTGATAGCTGATGCTGTCATGCTGGGACACGACGCTGTTTCTCTTCTGGTCCAACGATCTCTTCGTCACTGCATTGCCGTTACTCATTTTCCCCGTCGCGCTCATAGCTGGCGAGCGGATACCGACTAGATGACAATAGGTGTTTTGAGGCTCCTATTTGTGGTTCGCGATGGATGAAGAAAAGAATAGAAGAAAAGTGAAGACGTTAATTTCGTTCACTTTGAAGCAAGATTGTGTCGTGGAATTTAAAGGAAACTTTTACAGATGTCTCACCATCATTTTATGCTGAAATACTCGTGTCTCAGTGAGCAGTGGATTCATTATTGATGTTTTGAAGAGGTTGAATAATTTATTTATTTATTTGTATTTTTGTTATCATTAGTTGCAAAAGACCATGAGCCAATGATTTCGTGTTGGAATTTAAAAAGAAAAACGAGTTGATTTTCAATCGAGTACGATAAGTACACAGCAAACAAACAAGTTACCCGCTGATCCTCATAGCCTAATATCAATTTCTTCTTATATCAATGAAATCTAAGTTTGAATTTAAAAAATTTGCTCCAGGGGAAAGTCATAGTTGAGAATCTGCAAAAAAAACTGTACACATCAATTTTCTGTCGCAAGAAACATAAATTATGATTAAAGAAATTAGGCAATTGAAATTCAGCAAAATGGAACAATTTCGAATATGAATCGTAATGATCTAGACCACTCACAGCACTCATTATCACAAAATTATTCAGCATCTGGTAATCCAGTAATTTTTAAGTGATTTTCATGGGGTAAATTTCATAAGTCGAAAGCCAAACTTGATAATTTTGACACGAAGAAGCTAATCTGGCCACTCTAGTCTACTTCCCATTAAGCTAAGGAAGGAATCATACTGCCTCATTTGATATTGTGCATTCGTTCTCATTACTTCCAGATGCGAGTTTGTGAACATCATAAACTTCAAATCTATTTGAACATTGGAGCATTTTTTTTCGAAATTTTTTAATGTTTTCGATGGCCAATTCGAGGCTGGTTCAAATCTCTGCCAGATGTTCCAGCCACAAAATTTACGATTTAAATGGGAGTTTGTATTATCACAAACAATATGGTTGCATAGATTGAAAACAGAGAGCTACATGTAGCTTATGGAGAGATGGAACTCGTTTTATTTTTACTATAATTTGATGATAGTTGTCCTGGATACGCTTGACAGAGAGTCAAAAGCTGATGACACATTTCGTAAGAGAGGAAATGATACGTATGTATGGGCATAATTAGCGTTCATTTAACCTTAAGTAAAAGTGATCACTAGTAACCTAGCTCCAAATATTTCAGTTTGTTACTGGTTATCTTTCTACTGCGATGAAGAGTATCTAACGAAGCGTCTACTCTGGGCAATGACAAATTTTCTCCGCATTAGCAAAACAAATATAAGATCTGTAAGGCTCTCCCCATACTGTGTTACTTTCAAAGATTTGAGACCAGATTATGACACACTATTCCACTTTATTTTTTCCTCATTCTGTCTTTGACATGGAGATTTTGCAGCAACTCTCCATATTTCCCGTGAAAAAAAGAGTATTCATTATTAACACATTTACTTCTGTTGTTTTTCCCAACTGTATAACATCAGATATTAAAAAACCACAAGCATTGCTGTAATCAACGGGTTATCTTGATGAATAGCCGGCACTTCGATATTTTATAGGCATTAAGCATTTGCATTGTAGATCAAGATGTCAACATGATCACACATCCAAATGAACCCGAATCAAAAAGTACTCAGAGTTGATAGACAGAGCCTATAACAACATAATACGATGAATGGCCGTCAGTGAAAATACGGCACCAAAATCACACACCAAAGGTCAAAATCGCGTTTGTTTCGAAATTGAGCCCACTTAATGTTACGGCTCCGTTACACGACAATACGACAATCTCAGTCGTATGCTACGGCATGGTCACGTGTGGAACAATGGAGAGATAAGTGGCGAGCAGCGCTGTGTGAACAGCTCAAAAGTTACGCATTGCACAGCGCTAGCAATTGATTGAGACATTTGATTTTATTTTCATCGACATTTAGAGGCATTCGACAGTATCGTATAACTGATCGAGTCCAAGCTCAAAGTCCGTACTAAATTGGCTAATGGAACTTTTTTTAAAACCACACATTTTCGAAGCTTAGAAGGAATGAACGACTTATACATATAAAGTCATTGATTGCTTGCCAAATCGAAGTAGAATTTTTTATTAAAAAATACAAAGTTTCAAACAGATGACACGCATATACATCTACATCTTTTTCCAGTTCATCCCGCGTTAAAAGACGAAGAAAATTGCTTATCATATTTACTAAAATACAATGTAACTTTGATTAGGAGACTTATATTCTCTTCTGTCACACTTGAACTGATAAATCACATTGCTTTCTCTAGATCACTGACCCTGGATCTGGGAATATTATTCTTTGCGAAGAGATCACTGATTGTGTAATTTTAATAATATACAAAGACTTTAATAGCAGTTTCAGGATCTATAGGTTTTAAAGAAAATTTGACAAAATTTCTGAAAACTCGTTCGTCAATTTTATGGTTCTTATACTTCCAATAGGACGATTCGTAGAGAATCTTACTCCTAGAATAAAAAGAAAAGCCAGAGTAAAAACGAACATCACGTTTATTGCACACGTTTCGGAATTATTAAAATTCCATCATCAGTGCTGAAACAGGAGAAAAATAAAACTTTAAGATCCCAAGAAAAACACATACATATATTCCACAAAATTCTCTTAATGTCTAAAAACCCTAATTTGGAATTTTATTTTTCTCTTGTTTCAGCACTGATGATGGAATTTTAATAATTCCGAAACGTATGCAATAAACGTGATGTTCGTTTTTCCTCTGGTTCTTCTTTTTATGCTACTTTATAGTTCTTGTGCATTTAATTTTCGTAAAACATATTTACATGACTAGTATGATGTACAAAAATTCGGTTCAAAAAGTTGTTGTTTACCTTGTCAACTAGAGTATTCAGAAAATTGTTTTTGTTAGCAATCTTTTTACTCGAAGAATTTCCGAAAGAAAACTTGCCCAGCTACAGTAAACTTAACGAGCTCTACATATTTCATAAAGTATGAATAACGCCTTCTTAACACACTTGTGGAGCATCACAATCATAGTTAATGATTTCTCTAGCATGAGAAGGCTTTTCGTACACGGACCTGTGGAAAGCACCCTGCGAAGCTTCTACTAATATATCCAAAAATGGCAACTTTCCTCGTACATCCAACACATACGTGAAACGTAACACCGAATTATCCATCATCCAAGCTTTCAACGTCTCCAACTGCTCAACGCTCTCCACCTCTCCGAAAACATCATCCACGTCTCAGCCGAACACTATAGACTTAAGAGGCGTAGCGTTCAACACAAGGTTTTCCACACGAGACGTAAAAGTTGGCAAGCGTGAGCCCCAAAGGGAAGTCCATAGTAACGCCATCTACCTGGCGGAACAAGCTGCAATCAAAATGCCTAAATGGAGCTTCAGTTGTACAGATTGTGAGAAGTTGCTTCAAATATGGCGAGGAAGCAGACTAGGAGGCGAAAGTTCTTCACTATATATTATATTCACAATCTAAAATCATCTCAATTATGTCAGAGACCAGTACATTGGTGAACAAGGATTCAATGTCTAATGATGCTATTATGCCGCTAGGGGCTTTACTACGTAATAAGGCAACGAATTCATCAGTTAATATGAGTATATACCTATGGGGGACATAAGGGGTATAATTCTATCCAAGGTCTTAGCAACGGGATGAGTGCCGACAGGAACAAGAGATATAATTGGCCTCAACGGTGGATCATTATGATTCTTTGGATTTGGACACTTCCGTAAATAAAACCGCGCTGAAAGTGCCGTTCTAGTTTTTTCAAATTGTAATTATTCGGAACAGCATTATAGCACTAGATCTGAGTTCGTTCAGTTGTTTTTACAATTCTCTGTTGGATCTCGGGGTAACTGTTTAAACTTACTATCAGCGAGTAGATCATCTAATTTCTGTTTATAGTCGTTATTCTTGAAGAGTACGTACTTATTACATTGAACTGCTTTTCGTATGACTATCTTTTTGTTGGAACCTAAATTACAGATGGCCCGGCGTTGAAGCTAATATATATACCCTTATTCAGACGAGTGCTTCTGTTACGTGCACTTTCAGCTAGAGTACGGCATCTAAATTAGGTTCAACAGAAACAAGTCCCTCACGATTTATGTTGAGAATATATTGATGTGCCAATTCCAATTGAAGCTGCTTTTTAATATAATCAAATCCCTCACAGTGTGGTAGTTTTATCTATGTAGATTCAACATCTCATGAGGCAGAAATAAACTTTAGATAAATTTGCATGACACCGGCCGCGAAGTAACCAAAGTCGAAAATAAAACGGAAAGAATCGCTACAAAGTGAGGATTCCTAAGTTCGCAATACAGCAGCTAGGACAGCTATTGTGAAGCTGAAACCATTGCACGATACCTGTCACCAACACTTATTAGCTTCTTTGTCACAGGTGCGTGTTAAAGCTGATTTGCTGCCGAACTAGTAATCATTTCGCGTTCAGCCTAATGAGAGTCACTAGTAATTGCACTAAAGAGAGAATAGTAGTTGAATGTACTGTACAATACTACTACAGATAAGCCGTGAAGCACATCTGAGTTTATTTCAATGGCAGCGAGATCATAAAGGCCTTGTAATTCAGGGTTGATAGGCTGGAATGGGAGTTGAGTTGAGATAAAAAAATTGCATTTTTTTCTCTAGGTATGATTGATGTGGTTGAAGAAATCCGTTTAAATGTACAAGATAAAATACGCACCAGTCCCTAGCATTAAAAAACATGATATGTTAATAAAATATAAACCTTTATCTTTGCAAGAATATTGCAGACAGACATTGGGACAGTAAACACTTTGACTGCGACATGAGCCACCGGTGGCCACGAAGGGGATTTTTATAACGCTGCAGACCAGCCCGTAGTCGCAAACGTAAATTTCATAAATACTTAATTAAAACTAGATGAAAGAAAAACAGTTTATTTCCAATAAAGTTAAAAACATGAAAAATGAAGGAACGATCCAGCTTTTTTTCTATTTTCAACATTGCTTACAACAATAGACTTTGAATTTAATTTGAGAAATGAACTTTAGTTTTACCTGCCGCAGTTAAAGTGTTAAAGAGTTTTTATAGCAAAATACGACAGTGAGCTGAGTAAGCAGCCCCAAACAGCAGCAGTCACGTCAAAGTGAAAGGGTAATTACGACACCTCATGGTGTCACCGAGTACTTCACGCCAGCCAATGCACTCCTCGAGTGTCAACCCATGACAACAAGTGCATCATATATCCATAGGATAAATTATATTGTATGGTAACATAGCCTTTTGGACAAGATACCACGAGAAGAAAGGCTGCCAATAATTTCGTGAAACTGGATCACGAAAAGGAAACCTAGTCGTTTCATAACCCAGTTGAAGACATCGTCCAAATTTGTTCTAAAACAAACTAGGCCCCCAGCAAAAGAAATTTAATATTTCTATGAACTTACCTGAAACTTCAGTACTTTATCAACTACCTTTCAAAAATTACTCACATCGTTCAATTATCCCTCAACTATTTCTCATTTTCAGCAGTGAATTACTAATGCGCAAAAATATGTATGAAAAACGCTCAACTATCTCCAAATCATTCTGATATTAAAAGCATCGTTGGTAGAGCGGTAATGTTTCGTAACAATCCTTCAGTGAGCACCTTACTCTGAGAAAATGACGAAATGTTGATAGCTGTAATCCACATAAAAACAGGAAACACACATAGAAAAATATTATTTCCTTGGCAGAACCTCTCGGAAGGGAAAGATCAACCTAAAAATAATAATTTTGGTACTAATGTCGTCTCATGGTCGTGTGTCACAACACGGGCACCTGATTTGGATATAAAGCTAAATGACTCGCACAACTTTCTATTACACCATTGCATTATGACAGAGGTTTAATATTCGACAGTTTGCTTGGAAGTGTATAAAGAATGAAAACAAACATTAATTCTCGTAAGCCTCATCGTTCAAAGTACATTGATCAGTGAGGCTGATCTAGAACACACAACTATTGAACGAACTCAACACGAACTTACATTCGTTACCGAAGAACGGCCAGGTTACCGAAGGTTATTTAACTGTCGGAGTTTTATCACAGGCACACCTGAGGCACGACAGTGACATTTCAATGCCAGTCATGTACCGATCTGAGGAGGCTAGTGCACGAGGCCGGCGGAGGGGAGAGGGACGCTTCCACGAAGCTCTAAATGCACTCTACGGAACCCACAAAAAAGTCGTCGAGGACCAGAATTGCACACTCACCGCTTAAAAAATAATAGGGCCCGAGGAGCCTGTAATTTTAAGATTTCACAGCCATAATTGATGAGAATTTCCCCCCGAGTTGTCAGATATTACCAATTTATGTACTGGCAAAATGTAAAAGGTTAACTATGAGTTGATTATGAGCCCACAAAAGCAGCGTTATAGTAGCTCAAGGAATGAGTACAACAGTCAAAAGTGGATGTTTCAGATCATATTAAATGAAATTAAAATAAGTAAACAAAATGACAAATGATTTAACGATATGGAGGCGATAAAAAGCCGATTTCAATACTTATAATTTAAGTACAGTTAAAAAAATTATCGTTTAATACCAACTGTGCTTCACAATGCTAAACTTTTCATAGTGTGCCTGTGTTTCCAGCTGGATTGTAAGTTTGTAACAAAAAATATTTCGCAGGAGTTATTGAATCTGGAGAACTATCTCATCGAATTTTACTCCTCTGTTTCCATTACCACTGTACTTATTCTAAAATACTAATACAGGGTGGGGCAGAAAAACCTATCCGATTTCAAAACGTTATAAAATTAAAACCACTCAACTTGTCAAAAAATTTATTTTATTAGCATATCGCAAATTTTATGCCATTTTTAAATTTAAGTTTTGAA
>JACJUY010000440.1:50968-115340 GCA_014220935.1 Platorchestia sp. MABIK | reverse complement strand
AGGCATGTTGACTACTGACAAATGGCATAAAACCGGCTTTCTAACGGTTTTTACCCCACTACTCTACCTGCTCCCTCTTCTGAGAAAAAGGGATTTGAAATCGGATAGGTTTTTCTGCCCCACCCTGTATTTCAAAAAAATATTCACTATTAAATTCAAAGTTTAACCTCCGTTTTCATTCAGGCGACAATCACAGAAATGCTCGGCAAAATTTGAGCTCAAGTGGCACCTCAAGGACGAAAAATTTTGGAATCTTGGTTAGCACAACTTGCTACACTGGCAAAAAGAGGCATAAGCAACCGTAAGTATTTCGAAAATATTCACTTTGAAATCTTGCTTTAAGATGGAACATCACAGACATCTGTTCCTTCTTTCCCTTTTATAAATAATTTTGTTTCAAAATGAAGCAAAACTCACGATTTGTTCTGATGACGTACAGCGTCGTGGCTCAAGTGTATTTGCATATTGATTGCGTGGGCTCAGGGCCAAATAATTCAAAAAACGACTTAACATACTGTACACCTGTAGTATAAAAGATCTTCGAAAAATGCCTCATCAATTTCAAAATCATATAATACACAAACCGTGTTACGGTAATTTTTTAAACTTGAAACGTTTTTTTACAATGACCTTGCACACTGAAACAGTTTACATATGCGTTTTCATTAACGAAAAACACACATCATAGTGGATAAAGCTGAACGTTGAGCAGCGTGCTTACAACACGTACGCGATTGCTGTTATACGTAATAACAGTCAACGCTATTAAAACTGAACTAACTGAATTGGGAACAATTTACGGACAATTGTGAACATCTATTTCCAATGAGAGAATTGAAATGCAAAATTTCAAGAAATCCTATTTTCTACTCGAGCTTTTGGGTGAGACCGCAGAGAACTGACGAGAACCTGCGGTAAAATTTGAAGGAATTTTACCGTGTCGAAAGTCTGATTAATTTATTACATAGGTGCTTAAACTTCCCATTGAACCTGGCGAATGCAGGTAGTTGCGCAAGAGGGCAATGCAGGGCGCTGATCAAGCTGCCGAGCAAGGTAGAAAGCACGAGAGCCCTACAGTAAAGCAAGTGTCAATGTGAAAACATCCTCAGCCGAGTCAAGGGCATTAAATGGTTCTCAAATCGCACACCACTTCTACCTCACACACCCGCCAAATTCACCATGTGCACTTTTTTGGCTGTAACTGTGTTATGGAAAACGAGGGTTGTTATGTATTGGTAAAAAAAAATTGCTGTTAATGCTTTAAGTAATGTAAAAACAAGACCAATGAATAGTAATTGATTGCTAGATCAGCAGCAATGCCCTAACAACCAAGAAATTGCGAATAAGTTTCTTCACGCCAGACACTGGAACGCCGCACCACCGCTGGCATACACACTCTTCTCACCCTGACGGTGGCTGACCGACTAAAGACATCTCTGACATTCCCGGCTGGTTCGCTGGATTTGCTGCAGCGGCTGCAGTGCTGCACCTCCACGTTAGCTGGCTCCTCTGCAGCCTTCATGACTTCCACACAAGGTAACATCGTCACAAGTAGGGCACACGAATAAACTTGATATTCAAGGTCAACTATGCTAGCATTGTAGGCCAAATAAGCTGCGAGGCTTCCATGGTAACCTGTCAGCTTAGGAATAAATTCTGGAGGAAAGTTTGAAAAATAACTTAGTGTACTGTGTTCTGACTTGGAATTAAGTATACACAAAAGACATTTAGGGTAATATCAAGCTAGTCAATGTTTTGCTTCCACGTAAGTCATTCTTCATAAAAATCTGCATGCACATATTTACTAACCCATATACACGTATTTTAACGTTTATCTTGCTCATTATTCAAAGTAATGAATGCAGTTTAAAAACGAATTTTTTCAATTAACGTTTTGTAATATTTTTTTTACAGAGGTTTGTTTCTCGTCTAAATGATTATCATATTATAAGCCTAGCATTTTTATTAGTTAGAACCATTTAGTTCACTATGACACTACACACTTAAACAGTTTTCTTATACATATTCATTGGAGAAAATTGAAGCTTACGAAGTATGTTATTAAGATTTCAAAGTTTAATGTTTTCATTTCAACTTCAATTTTGAATTACACATTTAACGTCGAATTTTGCTTTTGAAATTCAATAAAAACTTGAGGTTACTTTCAATCAGAGTAATTTGAGCATCCGAGATGTGAGCTTGCTTTCAAATATTGATTTGTGGTGGATATTCATGGGTAGAAACCTGATCCCAGAAAATGGCAAGCTATTTTGGGATTTAGCTTTAGAGTAATGCGGAATAAAAGCTTATTTTTAATTCTAGTTAAGCAACTAAGGTGGTCAATCAAAGCGTAAACTTACTATCGAATGTCAGAATTTAATTATTTAAAATATTAAGTTAATGAAACTTAAAAGTGAAAATCAGTAGCAGATAGACGGTTTCAGAATTTTCAGGTTCTTGAAGGAGATTGGTAGTGAAGGTTTTATATTCTGAACTGGAGATCCTCGCATGTAGCTCTGACAGCTATTTTCATCTTAAACATGCCAGACTTCAGGTCCATATCAGATGAACAGATAAAACGATGAACTGTAAATAATCTGTAGTGATTTTTTGCAAGATGTATTTAAATTTGCAAGATGTGCGAAATTCCAATTGAATTGGGTACTTTCAGTGTCTCTGATTGATTTGGTATGTTAAGGTAAAACATTTATCGAGTATCATGGATGGCTTAATATTGGCTACTGGCAGCTCCATATTCATCACTGGTACAGCTAAGTAAAGTTGTATTTAGTTTTATAAACATTGCATATACAAATATATATACAAAACTTTTTTGCACGGAAAAATTCATAAACTTGTCTTATAAGTACTATAATCTAAAATGTTATGTAGACAATAAATTATTCTCCGTATAATTGTTTCAAAAATTATCATTTATATAACATGAGGTGTTTTACAATTCATCAAAATTATTAGACCAGGAGTAAAAATTTTCAGATCTATGGTAATTCCAATGGTTTTAGTTCATGTAGTTATAGATTAGCAAGCATTGCGTAAAGCTGTCAACATGTCTAAATTATTAGCAAACTGACCGAAGTTGAGCGGGCTCGAATTCTTGATTTTCATAAGCAAGATTTATTACAACGGGCGATCGCAGCCAAGGTACATCGCAGCAGAACTGCGATGCGCAACTATCTGAAGGTCATTGAACAAAACTTTTTTCCTCAATTGAATGGAAGAATAGCACGGGATGTGGTAAAAGACAGGGGACTCTCTTCTAGCTAAATTACTGTACTACAGATGCTGATTACAGCCCAGCTGCCATGAGACGGCACTCACAACAAAAAGATATGATAAATAAGAAGCTTATACAAATTCCTCGGCTGCTCACACGTCATGAGGTGGACCGTTTAAAATTTGATCGTGAACACCAAACATGGGATATTGAGATCTTAAAAAAGTCTTGTTTTTTTGCGGAGAAAAAAATTTAATACGAATGATCCTAATGGCTTTCAACGGTATTAGCGTAACAAAACATACCTCCATAAATGTTCTCCTCGCGTCATGACGGTGGAGGATCCCTAATCACATGGGGAATTTTTTCTTACAAAAGGACGATGGAACTTTAGGTTGTGCAAGGTCGTCTGACTGCCGCTAGTTACAGTATGTTAGCATGCAAAAAAAATTATCATGATGGAGGACCATCGTCTGTGTCGGAATGGATGGTTACTCTAACAGGATAATGCTACAATCCAAGCTGCACGCCGGACCTTGACTTTACAGTGATACAAGATAATGGTGATAATGGTGTCCAACTCTTAAGGCACCCTTCATGCTCACTGGACTTGAACCCAATCGAAAATGTTCGGGGATGGATGGCAAGAGATGTTTATCGGATTGGTAAACATTTACCATTAAATGAACTTGGTGGAGCCATCTTCAGAAGCTGGAGCAACATTCCCCTCACCCTAATGGAAACGTTAATTTCTAGCATGACCAAAAGTATTTTTGAACTCATCAAAAACAGTGGCGGTAGAACTCATTGTTAAATGTGGTTGATTGATGTTTTCTGAAAATTTTCCTACAATAAATACCCTTGGTCTTATCATTTTGGCGCAGGGAAAAACTTCATTTTATGAAAATGGGAATTTCTGAATATTTTGTTCAGAGTATTACTTTTCGTCTACGTAACCTTTTAGATTATCGCATTAGTAACCTGTAATTCACATAAGAAAAGTTTGAAACTTGTTCTACGAAAAAAAAAATCGTGTAAAAATTTTTCAAGTGGTCTCAAATTTTTTATCAAAAGTATAAGAAGTATATACATGTATGTCCAAATGTTTTATATATAAATATCCAAATATCAGGTCAGCATGCTATGAATATTTATAAATATATATATGCGTATATATAAATGGGAATAGTCCAAATGTGACCTATTGACATTTGCGCAAATTTAATTAACTTTGACCATAGGTGGTTGTGATATACTTGTTAATTCATGCGATGTTAACGCTATTTCCGGGATGGAAATTATCGATAACGACCTGTTATTAGTAATAATTTATTTATTAATAGTATGTGTAGGTACAAAATACGTACAGTATTGTGCTAGTATACATAATTATTTTTCTCAATTTAGTTAAGTATTCAAGGGCTTAAGATAGTAGTTTTTTTAATTAGGTGTCCTCATGATTTTGAATTTTTATTCTCTTTCCTCATTTGACGGAAAATTGTTAAAAGTATTGTCTTGATTTTGTTGAAATTAACGGTTCAATTTTCGGAATCCTTTACTCTGCATGTCATTGCGGAGCTGTTTTTTCGTTTATGATCCGCCAAGTTGAGAGTATATTGAAATTCTCACGCATAAGTGGCTCAAAGTTTTGACGCACGGAAATGTGAGGCATTTTTTGTTATCATAATTTTCCATAGAGTGTTCGCACAAATAGTTTGTGGGAAGAGGCTTTTGAACTTCGTTTCAACATATGTAATTATAGTTTATAAAATCAGTAAATGCATATAATAAATTTTTCGATCGTAGACTATTGAAACGTGAGGATCAATTTACGCGCACATTGTGACGAGGTGGAGACAATGTTATGGACTCGTCAAATTTTCACTATGTGCTGCTGGAAGTGGGTTGTACATCTTGCTCACCACATTCTTATGTAACAGTTTACATTCTAGCGAGTCAACGTCCGTCAACTTCCGATATGGTCAAGTTTTTGAATTCCAGTTTATTTCAAAAATCGATTCAGAGATTAAATCTAAACTCACACGCACAGTTCTACACCTCTACAGTAAACCGTTGGGACTACAGAGTCCAGAAAAAAGGGAAATGACAGGGAAGCACTTCAAGGCGACAACAATGTTTGAAGAGACGGACACAGAATCATGTTCTCGAAATATGTTAGGAGAAACAGTCGCAGAATCTAAACAACAGGTAATTCAAAATTATGTCTCAAGAGTTCCAAGGCAGAAAACTCGCAGCTCGAGAGTTTGCCGCTGCGGACACTGTTATAATCCTTAATTTTAAACTAGATGGTTATAACATAGGCGACTGGGCCTGAGCCTTCACATACTAAAGACCAACCTCCTTGCTAAAGACTGACGCAGACTTGGATGCGTCTGGTACGCCACGGACGGCAAAGCGACGCTGACTGCGCCACTTTCCAACTTCAGAACACTTCTATGTACTTCCCCAGCTTTGAACTTATGAAGACAATATAGATATTACTGGACAAGTGAAAAATTATTGCAAAATACTATGCCTTTTCAATTTTTCAGTATATGTACATTGGCGGTAGAAAAGTTTATTGATAAATAAATGAAAAAATTTTCATAGGTTTCCTCATATCTAATTTGAAGAAAAGTAATATGGTAACAATTGTTTTCCTTCAGTGTCAGGGATAGTCAGTATTGTATCTGCTTTCTATGGACAAAAATCGGGAATAATTCCACCGTAAAACCTACAGAATAATTCTCTGTCTGACGAAAGACAGGTCATTGGTTCGCACCGTGCTGGAAAACCCGGCAGAGATGCATCTCAAATGATGGCCACATGACCTAGGACTGTACGAAGAACAAATGCTCAGTAGAAAAATGATAAAGTGCTGTCATTCAGTGCTAATTGAGGCGGAGCTAAAATTTTGAATAATCGTGACGCGCTCTCTGAAGCGATTGGTGAAAGCAAACCGATGGGAGAAGTGTTCAGTAGTTTTCAACTCAACATGTCCAACAAATGTTGTTGAGAAATTTCTGGTCGTAACATACGCCGAGAACTGAAGGGAATGGGCTTAGGGAGATAGTCTGCCACCAAAGAACCACTGGTCAGTAAAGCCAGGGGAACAAAAAGAAAGCAAGCAGTCTTCTGATTTGAATCGTGTCCGAAATTTGTGGGACCAACTGCAGCAGGAGTTGGTTCATCTCTTCCTTCTACGTTGGGAAATAATTTTCTACGCTTGCTCGTGCTTTGAGCAAATACTCGATTAGAATGTCTTCAAAATCTTGTTAAAGCCATGCCTAATATGCAAGAATGATAGCTCTAATCGATGTAAAATGTGGTGCAATATACTTTTAAGCATGATTATTTTCAAAACATCATCATTTCCCCGGCGTGCGACTAAGTTTACGGCTGCGAAGAGTATATTTTGAGATACACTGATGAAAATTACACGTTTTTGGCAAAATTCATCATCCCTCTAGAAATTTTTCAATCACTTCTAATATAGGGAGTTGAAAAATTCACTAATTTTGTTTATTTTTGAAACGCATTATGGTGAGTTCAATCGGAAAACCCTTTTTTGTTTTAATCAAAAATCATAGGAAGAGGAGCAGTTTGAAAAATCCCGTTGTTTTTCCGCTAATTGCTGTTTTCTTTTTTTATGACGAAAACGGAGAAAGCGCCCTGAGTAAACCACCTTTTACTTTCAAAATAACATGTGTGCACGAAGTTTCAAAAGTTTAATTCCACAGAAAAACGTATTTTTAGGGTTGACGGTTCTCTTGAAATTTGAACTTTTCAAAGGTTTAACTCGCAGTTGTCAATCTATTGTCGTCCGTGTTATGCACTCCATCATTAATCTTGGATGTTTAACAGAAAAAATTGCATGTGTTTGTTGATCAAGATGTAGACGCATAAAGATTGTTGAACTGTCTTTCGAATAGATTTCGTGCAATCCGAGCAAAAAAATAATATCTCGTATACATTCAGACAAAACGGTTTTAGAGTTCGTCAGCGATCTTGTTCTCTGATCACTGTTTTTCTTATGCTTGATTCCCGTTCAATCGCATCAAATATAAAAATCTGTGAGTGAGGGGATGACATCTAAATAGCAATAAATGAATGATTCGATTGAATTACAAAAAAACACAAGTAACGCTGCATGAATGTTTATGCACCCGTTCAATTGTGAAAATAATTTTGATATTTGCTGACAGTTCATTTTGAATGATTTCAGAAATTAGGAATTTTTCCCGTGCTTTCGAGGATATACAGCGTACCTCATTAGGTGAGAAATTCAGCTAAAAATTGTTATACAGGATTAATCTACAGCAGATAATTTTAGAATGAACTCCTGTGAAAAACTTACGAAACTCTCCTCGATCATAACCCTCTAGCAACCTAGCAATTACCTTGGTGATCAAAATAATTGTAAATTATGCTCGCCCACTACTGAGATATTTTTTATTGCACGCCTACAAACCTCAGAGCATGTGGAAGAATGATGAAATCCATGTACAAGTCTCAAGTTTTAATGAAAATTGCGTAGCACGCCTAATTAGATTAGGTTATAAGTTATTTTTAACTTTCCTAACCACAGCAAAGGTGTTTCGAAGAGAGGAAGGGTGAAAGCACCATTCAGTAAGGAATTAGGGGAACTCGGAACCAATGCACAAAGTGTGTTACCACTCAAGATCCCGTGCTCATAGAAACAGTAAGTTAAGAAAGAAGTTTGTGAAACAGGATTGAAATTGAAGAAGAAAGTTAGAAATGTCAAATAACAGGACAGGAGTGAGCCGAAAAAAGGTAAAAGAAAACTTATCATATTTAATAATTTAAGGGCCTACCTTATCATCAGCTCAGGACCTCACATTTTCTCCCAGGGAGTGCTAATTCCCATACCTACCATGGTTGTACCCTCTTGAGGGGAGCATGTCACATTACCCGTCCTGACGCTGCGAGAAAAGTTACACCGGAAAATGAAGAACATACGCAAAAAAAGGATGAACAGAGTAGAACAAACTTACCGTCTAAAGCACAAACTTACCTGTGGAGTAGCAAATTAATACGTAAAATACTCCTTTTTAGAAAAGCCGTATAATGATAAAATGAAAGGGTATTATGGGATGTTACTGAAGTGAGCAAGAGCACCTTTACAGGGAGCTATTGATTATCGACAAAAAGAGAAAACGAGCGGGAGTAACTGTTAGTGAAGAAGCGTAAAATATAAACGACGTACCTACTGAGAAATGGATTTTAAAAACTTACTGCAGGCAGCCTCTCATTTAAATACATTTTTCAGGTAGCGAAAGTCATTGAAGTTTCAAAATCCAAAACAAGGAAACCCGGAGGGGTGATCGGCGTTCAAATTTCATTTCCTGGGACCAGTAACGAATAAGTGTAGACCGAGTCTCTACTCTGAAACTGTTGACGTTCATTCAAAGAGTAAGAAAACACTGCTGTTTGTTTTGACTTTGCAAAACATAAGTTGACTTTGAAGTTGAGTTTAAAACATAAGACTTAATCATAAGTCATGACTTTGTAAAACAAAATTAACCTCATTGTTGCAGATTTAATGCTTCGTTTCATTATCAATACGATGTTCGCGATGAGTGAATTCCCTGACCAGTGGAGGTCTCCTCGGCTAACGCACAGCACCTTATGACCTGCAGGTCAGTAGATGTGTTGCTCCCATAGTGAAATACTTGAAAAAGTTGCCGCAAAATAACATTAAAACTAACCAACCAAATTAAACTTACCAGATCAGAATCAGCTGCAAGCTTCAAAGAACACTATTCATTTACCGTAGTATCCAGGACATCTTTCGTAATATTAGTAAAAAATATACAGAAGCGTAAAAATGAATGCAACTCTCTTAGTGCTGCTTAACCTCTCGTCAATTACTGAAGACTTTAAATAAGATCTTGAACCTATAACTACAGACACGCATTGGTTTGAGATGCATCCAACAATCTGCTCTCGAGCAAATAGCTTGGAAAATATTATGTCACCCTTTTTACACAATAATTATATGGTTTCTCAAATATCTATCTTCGTCCATCTCTATTGTCCGCATTAGAAATTACTTCCTTAGGGTGACTTAAAAAGTATTAATCTCTGTGCGTCTCAATGACGTGTACACCGCTGTGACTAGTATACCCACGTAAACGAAGTGAAAGTAAACACCGTACGATTTTTGAATAGTTTATAACGTTGTTGTCACTAGAGTGACCTCAAACTCAACTTATGGTGAACGCAGTGCATTTTGTACCTACACAAAAAGGACTTTGATTAACTCCGATGTTTCGAAATTGATTATTTTCACTTGCTGAGAAAGTAGCAATATTGTTCACTTGGTTCGCACAAAACTCAAATTTTATATCTCATCAAAAAGAAAATGACATAGAAAACGGATCCTTAATAAATTTTCAATTCAGAGCAGCTATAGCATACGCTTGTTGGGGAAACTACATCAGTTCCCATTCAATTTCTAGTGTCATTGTGAAGTGGCTGTTGAAGCGCATTTCGGAAAGTACGCGAGTGCCGATACACAGAAGCATTTTTTTTTTGAAGTTATGAGTTTTTTTTTAAATTGCTGGTGTTTCTAACTATGGCATAGTATGTATATCAAACTTGTATGACATACTTATAGTGTAATAAAAATGCTACAAATAACGCCCTTGCTGTAAGATTTCGAAAACGTTAATTCAATATTCTCATCAGTAACATTTTTTGCAGATTTTTTTGTTCAATATTCTCATCAGTAACATTTTTTACTGATTTTTTTCAATATTCTCATCAGTAAAAAAATGACCATGGTTATTCTTTTTCTCTCTCAGAAGCCCAACTTTAGTTTAAAAAACCGTCGCAGCAATCGGTCTCCAAATTGCTGCACTGCCGCCCCAGACGTGACCTCACTACACCCATGCACGCGGCCTTCAATTCTGTGTGGTAAAGTTATGGCAACACGAGAGCACTGTTTCCCATTGGCATGAACTCGAGACTTTACATTGCATTTTTCCGCTTCTTTCCAACTTGGTGTCAGTCTTGAAGATCGCATCGGGCCTTCCAGTGGTTAAATTTCTAAAATATTTAGAAAATAAAATTCCGCCAACAGAATTTATCATTAAAACATGTGAATCTAGGGCTAGTTTTTGTGCAAATTTATTCAGGTATATTCTTCTATGCAAATTTGTGAATTCATTTTTCTGACAACGCATAACTAAGTTTTCAGAAGGTCTATTTCAAATAACCTAGTCATAGAATCGTGTTCGCTTGCACCATCTCATAGCTAGAAAAGGTTTGTAATAAAAACTGCTCCAAAGCTCATTTAGGATCTATCGACATTTCACTATCGACAATTCAAGAATGGTTAACTTTCAGTTCTTGTTCTCGAGTTTCTCTCTCAAGTGTGGTTATCAATCTTGCTGACTGCTTTCAAATTTCCAGATGGTGAGTCCGTTTATTCATATTTTGAAGATCAGAATCCCGTCCGGGTAGATGGCCTCCTTGGAAATTGAAATTTACCTCAAGAAGTTCCACCATATATGTTATTCTTGTGTTTATTATTACTAAAACTTGAGCATTTCAGTTGAGAGGAGGTTTGTGACGTTGATACTTTTGAATTGTTTCTTAATAATTTTTTGGCATCCTTTTGATCTATGAATACTGTGTTTGTGATTTATGTACAAAGCTACTTCAAACAGCGTTGTTTTAAAATTTAAGAATTTTTGAACTTCTGAAGTACTAGATTCACAGGAAAGTTTTTCAGAGTTTATCTCTTCATTTGTAATTTTTTCTGATAGTTTAAACGTGATTTTTTATTTTGCTACAATGGCTTTTAAACCTACCATGCTTGACTTCATTTTCCCTAAGGGTACACAACGCTTCAGTTAGTGTGCGAAATTGTGTTAAAATTTGAACTTCAGCCAGAAATTGGAAGTCGTTTTACAAACAGCATATAAATATTGTCAAGATATTTCAAATTATTCCGGGACTTTGTAGCTTTGCTAGAAATTCTAATCACATTATTATTACATTAAACTCTCAAGCAAAACAAAGGTAATCGAAGGGTAGGGACTGTTCAGAATGAACTGAAGAAAACCGGAAGAATTTGTGCAATAAGTGTGTTCCCACACAGGACACCATCGGCATAGGAACAGCAAGTAAAGAAAGAAGAGAAAGGAAAAACGAAGAAGAGATAGTGAAGAATACACGAAAACTGGAAGAAGGAAAGTGGACGCAAAAGACCCAAGTCCCAAATTCCCATCTATGCTTGTGGTAACCCAACAGTATTCCCCTTAGGGGCGCCACTCACCATGGCGTACAAAGGACCAACTTCACTAACGTAAACCTTTCTTTTTGCCTGGCCTATGCTCCCTAAGGAGTAAAAATTTATAAATTCAAAAGTTCAAAGTAAGCCATTCTCCTGACAAAAAAACATGCAGAATAAAGATTAGTGCTATAATAATAAGTGTGTTGGACTAAAATTTAAATTTCAAGCATTGGCAATACTCGCAGTTTTTTTAAAAAGGTCGAGGTTTCTATAGAAAACCCAATTTCATAAGGAAACTAAAATTGAACCAAAAATTTTTTTTTATTCTTCCGATAAGCCTAATCTAGAATAAGGTCATTCAATCTGTTGACACTGACATGTTAGAGTTTAAAGACTGTGTTTTACTGTAATCCAGAGTTAAGCAAATTTTTCAAGTCATCTATCTTTCAAATACATGAGTTACTACTTCATAAATTTACAGACTATTAAAGTATCATTTTTGAAACTTTTATTCGCGTCTGTGTATTTTTTATGATTGCTCAAATTGAAAATTTTTTTCTAATTATGAGCTAAGGGTAAAAAATTTCACTCTCAAATACGGGTCTTCGCTGGTAAATTTCATTTTCTGTCTCAACTTAAAAGATGGCTAGTGACTAAGATTAATAAAAGTTCATGATAATTTTTTCTTCAAACAAGTACAACGACCTAATTTCAAGCGTTAGACTTTATGGAAACTACACCAAACTCATATGTTTTCTACCATCAAAATGGTAGAAATGGTGGCAAAATAATGAATGTTGGCCTTATTTGATGTCAGATTAACTTTCCAACGGAAATTACATCATTATTTTTGTTTGTCTGCGGCACTGTTTAGCTCAAACCAAGTGCTGGATTAAAAAAAATTTCACTGAAGTCTTGCAACGAGGATAAGCGGCACAGGTGGTTTTCAAATCCTTATTTAGAACATTCCGTCAAAAAAAAAAAACGTTTCACTACCAAGTACTGCAAACCTATTTTGCCATTTACGCTCCTGATTGCATAGCCGATACGATTAAAAATTTGTGTTTTCAAAAACAATCTTCGAGGAATCCTCCTGCAGTTGGATATCAGCCATTGCGGCTTCTCTGTTGAGCTTCTGTTCCTCAATGAGGCGCTGTCGAGCCGAGGGGCAGCCGGGACCCCAACTGGGATGGGGCTTCAGAATATCGCGGCCGCGCTGCGGGGAGGGAGTTGGAGTTGGTGTACATTCACAAAAGTGTGGTTACAGCAGTCTCATAGAGTTTGCTCAAAATATCAAACGGATGTTTTTTGAGCAAATCCTGTCGAAGAAGCTATTTAGTTCTCTTGCACTTCCTTGTCATAAACGTAAAATTTTCAATCTCCTATTACCACTTTGTGCTATCGTGGTTAATATTGACATCTAGAATTAGGTATTATGTATGAACGATATCACCGCAGGTCCGTTATGCCAAGAAGCCGCCTCCTAAAAATCGTGGATAATTGAGAACTGAAGCTTCTCAGCTGAAAATTTTCGTCCATAACGATAGTATTTGTCTCCTTAAATGAATTGCTTGAAAGTTTGCTGAAGCAAGAAGCTTTTATAAAAATACCTTTCCTGGTTAAATTTTGGTGATAACGAAAATTTTGTGAGAGTATGTAGTGATGAGGGAACCTATGAATTGATACGAGTTTAACTTTGACGGGTGAATTTGAAAAGCACATCGTGTACGCGAACTTTAACGTCAAGGTAAAAATTATGAGTAAAGCTGACTCACCCCACTGAAGACCATTATACAGACGTGCCTCACAGCCCCAATGGTGACGGGTGCTAGTTTGATCAAGGGAACCATGGCCCCTATGATTACGGCCCACATCGGGTACTCCACCTTGCCAGCGTACAGAGGCCATTTCCAATTAGTCAAGGAGCCGATAAACACAACCTGCAGATGAAATGGAAATAATATGTATTATAATATATTAGGTTTACTTTTGAGGATTTCAGAAAAGCCTTAAAACTTTTAACACCGCAAAACAGTAGTTACAATAACAAACATCGGCATCTACGGATGCTTTATTTCCAATTCAAGCCTGATACATATCACCTTGTACATTGGTTTTTCAAATGCCTTATAACTAACACCAGGACGCCATGACGCTTTCTCCCGGTCAAGACCGGTACCCATTTCAGACACCTGGGTAGAGTGGGGTATTGTGCTTAGAATTTTTTATCCTAATCCCAACGGAGAAAATCGCCACCAGCGCCGGGACTCGAACCCTCGCTGCTCCCACGCAGGCAGGTCCTAAAGCCACACGGCTATGACGAACATAATTGGAGGTTCTGATTGCAATCCTAGCTTCATATATGTAACGCGAAATTTTTCCTCATATGTAATCAGCAGCAGAACGTAATCTATTTAGCACCCAATTTAAAGCCATGAAGCCTAATCTTACGTCTCTTTGGGACTGAGTGAAGATTAGGTCAAATTCTGTTTAGCAATACTCATCATTACCACAAAAATGACCAGTTGTCAACTCATTCATTTCAATTTCCGAACTTGATTATCTACACTTTTCTATTGGAAATCTGTACTATCCTAAAAGTGGCTTTTAATTCACAACACTATAATTTCTTGTTTGATAAATTTTCTGAATACTCGTACAACGGTGAATGTTTGTTTTCGGATCTGATGATGTAATATTTTAGTTCCATCCTTAGTTTTCGTATGAATTAGCGTTCATAATTTCATGCCCGTTTTTTGTGAGCCACTCTTTCATTGCCACTTTTTTAAACTTACAAATTTATTGAAATCATCCACATAACTTTCCAACTCACACTCATGTGTTCTCCAATTATTAGAATAACAGCACTTTACTCTACTGAGCGGGGTGGACTGTTTGAATGGCTGAATTACTGGCATTAATAAAGTAACTGCAACCTCAGAATCCGTTGAAAATTTACATCACGATCAAGTAGATGAGCAAAATTTATCATCCCAGTAGTTATTTCAGGAGTTTTGCGTTCAAGAGATAAAAAAACATTTGACTAAATTAACGATGCACCACATATACTGTATGAAAGTGCATTAGCTGCCGGGGAAGATGCGAGTCAGAGGCATCACGTTGACTGCCGTAAAGCTCACCAGGAGTGTCATTGGGGCGACAACGGCCCACGCCGCCTGCATGACGATGGAAGGCCGGTACTTCAACATGAACTCGATCATGTCGCTGAAACTAACGGAACGAGAATGACAAAATATTAGTATAAAACAGATCATTCAAGAATTCAATTTGTTCTGTATTGTTGAGTATTAAAGTGTTGCTGTAATTTAAATTGAATTAGCTGAGCAATTAATGAGTGATTAAAGTAGGTTTGAGAAACTGGTAAATGCATTACTAACCTACTTTTAGTTTTTCTCATCCACCATCAAAATAGGGGAACAAAACATGCTATATTTTAACCCAAAATGTTTCAAAAATTTTCATATATCAGATAACTAAATGTCCTAAGTAAGTATGTAAATAGAAAATAGGACAGAATTCAGAAACCTAGGTGTTAGCATTACTTATTAATTCAGATTCTAAAATTAATTTAAATGTTTCTGCAACATTAAGGACGGCAATTTATGGAGAATATATTAACGATAGATTGTGGTAAAAGTGTTAATGAGCGTGAACAAAATACATAAGATCAAGAAATCAAATCATGAAAGAACAGCATATGTATCACTTTATCTTTCTTCTTATCATTCTTCTTCTTTATCTAATTTTTCCACTGTACCACTTGTGCTAAACACATTAGCCACTAACAAGTACTTTCCATCCGTTCTGAACCTCTTTCTATTCCTCGAGCAGCTCCAACGTGTGTCGTAAATTCTTCATTCTATCTTTGTCTCTTGGGTGCTTTAGGCAACTTATTTTCATTCTATTTTTTAGATGGGCCTATGTTAGCCCCATCCTGGTGATGCAGCAGGGAGGAAGGGGGGTTCCGAGAGTGACCGAACCGAAGCTGCTGCGTCATGGAAGAAGTACTTCCCCGTCGGACTGAGCTTTCGTTCGTTGCCAAGAGTCCTGGTCTCCGATGCTAATCTGGAAGCCAACTCGCAGCAACGCCTCATGACGTCCACAAGTTTCTTGCTGTTGCAACCTCTGTGGTGCGCGTCCCCGAACCCTCCAAGAATATTGGCTTCACAGCGTTGCTAATCACCTTCACTTGATATTCCAGCTGAAATCACAGGAATTTTAAACTTTCTAAGCTGATTAAAATTGCCGCCTGGATTTTCAACATGTATCCACACATTAACTTTAGTTAGCGACTATACCATTTACAAGTTGATTTGCTCCAAATGAATTTTGATTTGATCCTCGCGAAATTAGAATTGCTCCAAGTGAATTATAATTTGCTCCTCGTGAAAATAGAATTGCTCCAAGTGAAAATTGATTTGATCCAAGTGAAAATAGAATTGCTCCAAGTGAATTTTAATATGCTCTTCGTAAAAATAGAATTGCTCCAAGTGAATTTTGATTTGATCCTCGTGAAAATAGAATTGCTCCAAGTGAAATTTGATTTGCTCTTTTTCAATTTAAAATCATTCCATAATAATTTCATCGGTTTTAAAATGCTATTTGTGCAAAGATACCGAGTTTTTATCGAGTGCAATTTGCAAAAAAATACAGAATATGATTTTTGTATTATGAACCATTACTCCTTATCAAACCATTACACAAAGGAGTCATATCTGAGACACTTTGATCAAAGAAACATCTCAGAGATACCGCCACGTTGCACATTGCTGCACATCACGTTGCACCTTTTGTAGACAAGCTACCGTCATCAGCATTAAGTGTCCACCTCAACTCCAAATTTCAACTTTCAGAAATCAAAACCTTCAAGATCAAGTATAATAAAGAAGTGCGCGAGACAGACAGAGAATAATAGAAGCCTGCAATAATGAAGAGGACTGGAAGAAAGTTGCAAACGCACTTGGAGTAAATGCTAAGACTGCTTACAGGTGGCTGAAAAATAAGCAAGTCTTACCAAAGAAGAAAGGAGGAAATAATAAGAAGAAATGTCCCGAAATATTGAGGACACTTACAACAGCCATAGAAGAAAATGTTTCGTTTACTCTCTCACAACTTCGCAGAAAAGTACAAGATCATGACATTGACGTGTGTGTTAATACGATCAAAAATTGGCTCGATGGTGAAATGTTTTCTGTCATATTAGTGAGGCCAAGCATTGGTAGAATGAATAATGAAGAGAACAAAGGAAAACGCGCTAGATACATGGAGCAATTTTTCAATGCGAGATCAGAAAGGAGGACTCCNAGAATGGGTTGACGAGACAAATTTCAACCTTAACTGTAAAAGAAACCAAGGAAGATTAATAGTTGGTACGAGAGCGTCAGTGATTCTTCCGTCCAGCAAAGGCGCTAATCTGCACATCATTGGAGCAATGACGAGTACCCAATTGCTTCTAACCTCGACTCGCCGCGACTCGTTCAAACGACAGGGTTGTCTGCAGTGGTTCCGGGAGCTCATAGATGCATGTCGTCTGAACGGGATTGAACATCCTACTTTCATAATTGACAATGCTCCGGCTCATTCTAATCTTGAAGGGCTAGAAACAGAATATCCAAGTATTCAGATCCTTCGTTTAGCTCCTTATTCTTTTCTGCCAAATCCAATAGAGTTAGTTTGGAGCCTAGTGAAGAGTTCCGTAGTGAGGCACTTGCGAAAAAGGATGCATGCAATTCTTGAGATAGCACCTGGCGGAGCATTGCCAGTTACTGAGCAAAGGATGCGAGAGATGGAGAACATCGCAGTTGAAGCCCTTGGACTTGTCAACCCCGGCATGTTGCTCAACTTTACCAACAGGGTGGAGAAGTACTACGCAGCCGCAACGCGTCAAGAAGACCTTATAGAAATATGTTAATGCGACAATAATTGTCAAAACTTGTACAAACGTTGTAATGCATGCTTACTTTTCTGTTTGCCTTGCTTTGTTGTGACTTTCAGCAGTATTATTATTATTTTGATCATATTACTGTACTTTTTCATCAAAATGCATTTGTACACGAGTTATTATTAAATTAGCTATTTATTATTCTTTTGAATTCTAAAACGCTTTCTATCAATATATTTTCCAATCCCGCTAGGGACTAATGGTGATAATAATAATGGCTTATTCGATAAGGTGTCATCTACCGGATAATCGTCGGTAGGATTATATTAGATTAGTCGTTAGTTTTAGCCTCCCGAGTAGGGAGGCTAAAACTAAATCCGGGTAGGGAGGCAGCAACAAATGCGATCCAAAGAGAGGAAGGACGAAGGCACCATTTAGTATGGAGTAAAAGGAACGCGGAATCTATTCAGAGAGGGCATAGAAACAGTAAGATGAGAAAGAAGTTCATGAAACAAGATCAAAGTTGAAGAAGAAAGTATTAGATGCTGAAAAACAGGACAGCAGTGAACCGAAAAAGGTGGTCCGTAACGAAACAAAAACCTATTCTATTTTAACAAAAAGAAAGCCTACCTAACCTTTAGCTCGAGCCCTCACATTGTCTCCCTCGGAGCGCTAATTCCCATAGATACTATAGCTGTATCCCCCTGAGGGTTCATCGGTAGGAAATAACCCTTGGTTAATCAATACAGCTACTGGATGATCGTCAGTAGGTTACCGGTTGAACATGTTATCCCAATACCCTGCACATTATTGAAAGCCCTTTGCTTATATGCCTCTTAATGATCGATTAAAAAAGAAATAATCAATTTAACTTTTTACCAAATTAATTAAAACGTATTTAATATTAATTACCATTAATTAATATAAATAAAGTATTTTTACATCAACAATATATTACAAAAATATAAAACATTTCATAGAAATGGTTTTTAAAAAGGTTAATTTTTCAATAGGAAAGAGCTTTTGGGAGAGTGCCTGAAAAATGGTTGTGTCTACTTGTATAAATGTGATTGCTGCCTGCAGTCCTATGTTGGAAGTACCGCACTCCAGCAATTTATTCGTCACAGCCAACACTCTGGTATCTCCCATAGAACCGGCCGTCCATACTCATCTCCCTCCCAGTCAGCCATCAGAAATCATTGCCATAGTTCAAACCACCCTTTCAAAAAATCCAATTTCTCCACACTTTGTGGAACTGTAGAGCAATTTGACCTTACAATTTTGGAATCATTGTTCATTTTCACCAATAGACCTCAGCTAAACAATGATCAAGTGCGATGAAATTAAATATTGCCCCAACTGTGTAAATATGAGTGTGTTTGAATGTGTGTGTGTATGTGTGCAGTTCTGTTACTTTGTGTAGATGTAATTGTGGTTTGGTGTGAAGGCTAGAATTTAGGTGTATGTGTACTTATGGTTCCGAATGTTTAGAAGAAATTGTGTTTTTATTTTTAATGGTTAGGCATAACTATTTTTCGATGTAGGTATTGTGATATTAATTTCTTATATATAGTTTTCTGCAATTTGTTCATTATTGTATTTCGTTTCTTGTTTTACAGCACTGATGATGAAATCATAGATTCCGAAACGTTTGCAATTAAAAGAATGTTCCCTTTTATATTGGTTCTTCTTTTCATTGTACGTATTATATTTATCAAAAATCGCCCTTTTAATTCTACAATATATAACAATATGTAGTGTTTTAAATATTTTAAATCCGCAAGCTGAAAAAATTTCCGCAATTTTGATATTAAAACTATAGCAATCTAAAAAACATTTGGATCAATTGCAAATTGGAAAAGAACATCAAATTTCACTTGGAGCAATTCTATTTTCACGAGGATCAAGTCAAAATTCACTTGGATCAATTCTATTTTCCCGAAAAGCAAATTAAAATTCAATTGGAGCAATTCTGTTTTCACTAGGATCAAATCAAATTTCACTTGGAGCAATTCTATTTTCACGAGGAGCTGTCTCGCTGCCCGACCGTGCAGCTAAACTTTCCGAATAAACGGACACTAAAGAATAGACTTTCCTGGCACCCTTTATAGGGGTCAGGTAACGCTGTAAGTTATAATAAATTAATGACAAGNGTATTATTATTATTTTGATCATATTACTGTACTTTTTCATCAAAATGCATTTGTACACGAGTTATTAATAAATTAGCTGTTTATTATTCTTTTGAATTCTAAAACGCTTTCTATCAATATATTTTCCAATCCCGCTAGGGACTAATGGTGATAATAATAATGGCTTATTCGATAAGGTGTCATCTACCGGATAATCGTAGGTAGGATTATATTAGATTAGTCGTTAGTTTTAGCCTCCCGAGTAGGGAGGCTTAAACTAAAACCGGGTAGGGAGGCAGCAACAAATGCGATCCAAAGAGAGGAAGGACGAAGGCACCATTTAGTATGGAGTAAAAGGAACGCGGAATCTATTCAGAAAGGGCATAGAAACAGTAAGATGAGAAAGAAGTTCATGAAACAAGATCAAAGTTGAAGAAGAAAGTATTAGGTGCTGAAAAACAGGACAGCAGTGAACCGAAAAAGGTGGTCCGTAACGAAACAAAAACCTATTCTATTTTTAACAAAAAGAAAGCCTACCGAACCTTTAGCTCGGGCCCTCACATTGTCCCCCTCGGAGCGCTAATTCCCATAGATACCATAGCTGTATCCCCCTGAGGGTTCATCGGTAGGAAATAACCCTAGGTTAATACAGCTACTGGATGATCGTCAGTAGGTTACCGGTTGAACACGTTATCCCAATACCCTGCACATTATTGAAAGCCCTTTGCTTATATGCCTCTTAATGATCGATTAATTAAAAAACTAATTAATTTAACTTTTTACCAAATTAATTAAAACGTATTTAATATTAATTACCATTAATTAATATAAATGTAGTATTTTTACATCAACAATATATTACAAAAATATATAACATTTTATAGAAATGGTTTTTAAAAAGGTTAATTTTTCAATAGGAAAGAGCTTTTGGGAGAGTGCCTGAGAAATGGTTGTGTCTACTTGTATAAATGTGATTGCTGCCTGCAGTCCTATGTTGGAAGTACCGCACTCCAGCAATTTATTCGTCACAGCCAACACTCTGGTATCTCTCATAGAACCGGCCGTCCATACTCATCTCCCTCCCAGTCAGCCATCAGAAATCATTGCCATAGTTCAAACCACCCTTTCAAAAATTTCAATTTCTCCACACTTTGTGGAACTGTAGAGCAATTTGACCTTACAATTTTGGAATCATTGTTCATTTTCACTAATAGACCTCAGCTAAACTATGATCAAAGTGCGATGAAATTAAATATTGCCCCAACTGTGTAAATATGAGTGTGTTTGAATGTGTGTGTGTATGTGTGCAGTTCTGTTACTTTGTGTAGATGTTATTGTGGTTTGGTTTGAAGGCTAGAATTTAGGTGTATGTGTACTTATGGTTCCGAATGTTTAGAAGAAATTGTGTTTTTATTTTTAATGGTTAGGCATAACTATTTTTCGATGTAGGTATTGTGATATTAATTTCTTATATATAGTTTTCCGCAATTTGTTCATTATTGTATTTCGTTTCTTGTTTTACAGCACTGATGATGAAATCATAGATTCCGAAACGTTTGCAATTAAATGAATGTTCCCTTTTATATTGGTTCTTCTTTTCATTGTACGTATTATATTTCTCAAAAATCGCCCTTTTAATTCTACAATATATAACAATTTGTAGTGTTTTAAATATTTTAAATCCGCAAGCTGAAAAAATTTCCGCAATTTTGATATTAAAACTATAGCAATCTAAAAAACATTTGGATCAATTGCAAATTGAAAAAGAACATCAAATTTCACTTGGAGCAATTCTATTTTCACGAGGATCAAATCAAAATTCACTTGGAGCAATTCTATTTTCACGAAGAGCAAATTAAAATTCAATTGGAGCAATTCTGTTTTCACTAGGATCAAATCAAATTTCACTTGGAGCAATTCTATTTTCACGAGGAGCAAATTAAAATTCACTTGGAGCAATTCTAATTTCGCGAGGATCAAATCAAAATTCATTTGGAGCAAATCAACTTGTAAATGGTATAGTGAAAAGACCTCTAGGGACATGGATATTTTGGCTCCGCATGAGTAAAAATTAGTGTGTTGAAAGTGAAGTAGTTCAGCCCGAGTGATGTGTATGCTAATAGCATTCTGACATGAAGATTACACAGAAAAGAAAGAATGGATGAAAGACAGTAAAATAAATACAGACAAATGAGCATTTTTATAACAAGTATCGAATGAAGAGAGACAAAGACAGCTGTTGAGCAGCACAAAACGGGTTCCGTACTAGCTAATGGTGGAGTAAAAACTGGCTTAAAAAATCGAAAAAGAATATGAAATAATTTCATTCTATGATTATTCTCTGTTTCAGCTCTGTTGAACAATCGCAAAAAAACTTTTAGAAGTTTAAGATCAAGTGGCACTACATGTGCATAAAGTTTGGATGTATCGGTTGGGAAACCCACAGCACCCCCAGAAGTAAAAGTAAGCATCTCGATGAGACAGAGAGATGAAATGAGAACAACGAATGTAAAAGAGGAAAATATCTTTTGCAGATGGTTGGTTGTGTGGTGCCCGAGCTCCACCACGAGAGACAGAGAAGTAAAGAATACAAAATCCTCTGCTAAAATAGTTAATCAACTACAAACCACTACTCCCAATTATCCCTGCTTCAAGTGTCATCGCCGATGATGCGTAAATTGAAAAAGTGCGCTGCTAAACTAGGAGACAATATCAAATGATATCAGAGTTGTACGTATAGTATATGGCGTTTTTCAGTCGCAGCCATTAAGGTTAAAGTTCGAGTCAGTGGTACTCGTCAGGACAATTGCGAAAAAGAGAGGACGGTTTACTATGTTGGTTTATCTGATTTCAAGCTATAAGTTGTACTGCAGTCAAGCTCAGACATTGTGCGTCGCACAATTTCCTGAATCACAGAATCCTTGAGTTGGCGTCCGCCATGCATTATTTCCATTGCTTGGAAACAGTAATACGGGTGCGCTGATGTATAGTAGTTCCGGAGACCTCGGTAGGTGACAAGTTGTCGTGTTGAATGAACACTGAGTGGTGACTACGCTGGCTTCGTTATCGACTCAGAGTAGAACACATGAGTGAACGTCGGCTGCAACATGAGTGGAGAGGGAGTGATGCTCCGCATCTCAGGCTGTAAGGGGCGTTGGAAGTGGTGGGCATAGACTTGATGTGTCGACTCCAGTCAGATGGCGAGTATCGAAGTGTGCGCTCACCGAGGAATGCTTGTGAAGGAATGCTTGGTTGCCTTCACACTGGTAAGAAGTACTGATGCAGGAGTACTTGTGAGGAGGCACTGATGCAGGAGCGCTTGGAAAAAGGCGCTCGCCGAAGAAGCGCTTGGTGAGGGAAGACGTGCTTTGCTTCTTGGGGCACGACAATGCGAGCGGCGCCATCAGAGAAAAACGTGGTTGTATGCTCTCGCAAAGCCCGTACTTAAGAGTTTAGCTTTAAATTAGGGATGCAAAGCAGAAAGAGGCGACGAGGGACTTACTCCTAGCTACGAGTATGGCAGGGAGAAAAACGCTCGCTCTGCCTCTTTGAGCAGAGGGAGCCGTTGGCATCGCCAAGGAACAGTGAGGCAGTGCATGTAGCTCACTTCAAGACCGAGTTTGAGGAAATTGAAAAGGGCTGTTGAGTGAAAACGGAGGGAGTTTTGGCCTGATGCTGTTTCTTAAAAGAGTGACGAGTAGAAAGTTCAGAGTGAACCGTGATAGTGCTCGGTAAGGTGTGATTCTTGTGTAGTAAAAGCCTCGCACAGGAAGTGAGGCTGTGCAATCTGGCTTTTTCATGAGTACGATAATGGTTGGAGTGTAGGTGCCCGCTTGGCGTATGCTATTCGTACGAGTTGCTCGTGCTGAAGTCCTAGTGCGAACTGCATAGGAAGTTCCTTGATTCATGAAAGAAAGTTCCTAGCACATCCTTGATTCATGAAATGGAAGAATGAAAAGTGCAAGTAAATTTTGAGTTACCCTATACATTATAGTTTTACCATTGTACGTTGATGAAACCATAACAATGCTAAACATGACGTCACTTTTACTTCAGGTTCTTTTTAGTTTTGCTAACTTTGATCAAATACAACATGAAAAATTAAGAAACATCTGTAATTACGGTCAAGTCATTATGTATCAGCAAGTCAAGGATATGGAACTACAATTGTAAATTTTCAGAAAACTACAATTAAGATGAAAGAATAGTTACATTAACGTTTCGTAATACTTACGAACACGAAAATGCTGTATCACAGCTAAGTACGTGGAAATAAACGTTCAAATAATAAACGGTTGACTATTTCTTGGGAAGAAATGAATCAATAAAGTCCGATAAATAAAGGGAAAAATCATACTTCTTAACACCAAAAACCCAATGGACGGCGACGCTCGTCAAGATGCCGCCCAACAAGCTGCCAATGCCGAAACTGAAGACATCCATGAGGTAGAAGACGTACTGCCCTTTCTGTGACGAAGTATCAGGAATAAACGTTAACTTACATTTATTATAAAGTACCGTAAAATTTCACATTTTGAAATTTCATTACTTAAATCTTGAGCGAGAACTTTCTGGTGAGATAGTTCACCGTCATTTATACATCAACGGTAAATCATAATTTAACTCGTTGTTTGAGATGTGACCCATCGATGGGTCGCGCGTAAATTCTTCCTCCAGCGAAACGACCCATTGATGGGTGGTTTCAAAATTTTTTACAATTTTTAAAGTTTAATGGTATATCAATGGACCAGGTAATATTTAGTATTATAAAATTCCTAAAAACTAATGACTTTAAATTTGAGTTGAATATTGAACTTCAGTTTAACCTACCGCGATCAACGTGTTAAGCCCAATTTCGCTTTGATAGGTTGCGTTGCATAAACAATTGAATCCCTTCACTGCGACGAGTTTACACCTCGAGTCCTTTGACAGCAAGAGTCACTTGCTCTAAATTCGTCTTCTGCAACGTGAGCGAAAAAATTTAAAAAAACGCATTGCAGTCGTCAGCAAGAAGACACTGGGCTTCACAACTATGCAGTCAGCGAAAATCAATCACCGGAAAAATTAAACTTATGTAGGCTGCTTGTCGTACCCATCTAACTATATAAACGATACCTTACAGAAATGATTTGTTTTTTTACGGTCACTATAAATAATTTCTAATAATGAGAAACTTTCTGAGCCACTGCAATGAATGGTTGAGGATTTGTTGTCCTCAAAACTTACTGAATTTCATCATCGAGATAGAATGACACCTCTTGGATGGCAGAAGGTTATTGGGGAAAACAGCGCATAAACTATCATTGTGAGTGGATTAGCTGATAAGCAATTTATGAATAACTATACTTCACACAAAAAAATGTACGAAATTGATTCACGGTAATATTTCGGACAATTTTAATCAACTTTTCCTCGCCCTTCTCTTAGCTGGGTAGTCACAAGACACTTTCAAAATCATTGAGTAAACTGCGGAGACTTGAAACAAGTTCCATAGGCATACCAAGTTTCATTATTAGTGGGTAATATTAATGTAGAGGCTAAAGAATGATCAATGGATTTGAAAGTATTAGAAGTGATAATGTAATAATTGAATGGTACTGAAAATTTATTTTTAACCATTCACGCTTACAGTATTTGTTAGACTACCCTCAATTATCTTCCATATTTCATGTTTGATATCTTCTATTCATTCTTACATTCATTTCAAAATACACTACAGTCAGGGAAAATTAGTAACCTGAAAATTGAAAATCGTTCCCTTCACGAGTGGCAGTTGGCACACAATGGATCCTTTGCATACATCTTCAAACAATGCTCCAGATGAGCGTCTATTCTGGCTTGTGCCTACGATTTTCGGCGTAGACTTGGAGAAACTCAAAACTTCAGTAATCTAACCCTGAATCGGGTAAAAATTATCTTTCTGATCTGTGATACTCATGTGAGCAGAGGATGGGAACAAATATTCGAAATTTTCAATAGTCTAGTAATGAAATAAATATTTATTGCAGTTTTATGAGCATAAAATTTTGGAAGATGTTGATCCCAAGTACAAGTTACCAATTACTCAAAAGTCATTTTTTATTTTATTTAAAAATTTCCCACACGCAATTATGAGAATTGTGTCCCGACGTATAACCTACGTCCTTGAATGTGATTTTATCCCCATTCTTTTGATTTGATGCACACACAAACAGAGGTCATCGTGACCACCATATCACATGGGAATAAGATAAATGAGTGCACACGGGGGTACAGAAGGGCACAGCGAAGCAAAAGAATACGATGCACACGCAAACGGAGGTTACCGTTGCTACCATTAAATTTAAAGAAGATACATGCAGTACATACGGGGGTGCAGAAGGGCAGACCGAAGCAGAAGAACACGATGCAGACGAGGGTTACCACCACCGGCTTGTAGCTCCGAGTGCGAGGCCACTGGTCGAAGATTGCGGTCAGCATGTTCTCTAGGCTTCCGAACTGCAGAAATAAGACGCGACGTCAATTTAAAAGCATTTGAATTATAACTAACTGCGCTCAAAGCGTTTGATCCTTATTCAGTGGAATAATCGAATAATATTAAGCACGGATTTGAGTTTTTAATTTTACACTTCCACCACAGTGATCGGAACAGACCCAAGGCCCAAAGTAATGTGATGTCATTTTTCTTCATTTTCGAATTTAATATTCATTTCATTGCTTTCAGTACGAATGAGATGTAAGATCTGTAAAATATATTAGGTACATCGGAAAACAAACTACGAAACTGAAATATGGGAGAGAAATATCCAACATATGAAAAAAAAGAAATCAGAAAAACAAGTGACAAATTTAAAAATGGCAAAGTGTTTAATGCTGATAGGGAAATTTCCAACTACAAGGCAAAATACAAATCTTGATGGATACACACACCTAGGTTAGGTACGAATCTCGATGGAGATAAAAACATAGGAAGGAATGGGAATGTTGAAGCAAAACGAGATAGTGATAGCATAGAAGTCGGAAAAACAGTGAAAATGTTTTACATACGAATGAATCGCCTAAGAATCTACGAAGGCTTTCAAAGGAACGGAGAATCCTGAGAGAGAAGAAATGATTATTTCAGACAACTACGAAGCAAATGCACGTATGGACATTTTTAAAGTAAATACCATAGAGTCGAGGCCGAGTGTGAAGACCATGAAGAAGAACAGGAAACTCCAGAGGTGAGGGATGGGCAGGGTTCGGCTGATGGCTTCAGGGTAGGCAACAAAAGCCAGACCGGGACCTGAGGAACGGGAAGTGAAACTAAAGAACGGGCTAATATATTCACATCAGTAGTATTTTCAAATTATTAGAAAGGTAGCAGAATGTGAGCCATATATGCCAGTGGTATGAAATTTGTGAGAGTAAATGAATTTTTCGTGCACAGAAAATTTTTGTATTTTCTTTCCTTAACAAGTGTAAGGGTTAGCTCTGCAAGACTGCAAGGCTCTGCTTCACGGAAGCGTCCGTAGAAATATCCTAGCAGCATATTGATTATGAGGCTTCATCGTTCACACATTAATCATCAGTTAACCGAAAAGCTTGTGTGTTGGGAGGCGAGTACAGCAGACTTTGAATATGGTATAAGAGTAGTAATAACTAAAAAAGCGTACGAGCAATAAAGTGAGGGGAATCGGACACTGATTAGGATGAAATGTGGCGACCATTTTGAAAATGAGAAGGTTTTGATTCTCCTCAAGGAACAGATTTTCTCTTTTGCAATGAAGTTTGAAAATTCAACCTAAACTATGAGAAGCACAAATAAAAATAGCATAAGATGAGTAACTAGCTTTTATCGAGGGTATAATTATTTTCGAAAGAATAGAATATTTCTGATTTGCCTTCACTGCTTTTCAAGATTGATGCAGGGAATATCTTTATAAATCAAAGCACAGAAGCAGCAAAGTGTAGGCTAGGAAACCTGTTTTCTTCAGAAGTTATGTGGAGCGACAGAAACAATTGTGCCAAAATAATAATTAGCGATGAGAGTTCAAACTGAGTTCTATTGCCAAACTGAAGCCGTGAATTTGAGACATTTTGAATGTGGGACTTTACTCAACTCATCGCTAGTATAGGATTGAGGTCACCAATGGTTCATAAATCTGTTGCAATGTTCGCTCAATGACGTCATTATCAGTAATAAGGTCAATTTATCCGACAGACACAACACTAAGCTCACACAGATTTGAGTGCCGCTCACCCCTTTTTTTCTGACGCCGTGTGTCAATAACGACACGTTCCCTCAATGAAATTTCGGTGTGGATACTATAGTGGATAATTACTCTGAAACAGGTCACTGATGCTGTAATCACAGTGACTCACTTCTTGCTGTAATCGAGCACCAATATTCTTACTAACTGAACTTTCACCACTTCTTACGACATCAATACGCTACTGAGTTAGGCTACATGCTCATTACCAAATAACTTGAAGACATGACGGTGCTGACGTCCTCAATACCAAATCACCTGAAGACATGACGGTGCTGACGTCCTCAATACCAAATCACCTGAAGACATGACGGTGCTGACGTCCTCAATACCAAATCACCTGAAGACATGACGGTGCTGACGTCCTCAATACTAAATCACCTGAAGACATGACGCTGCTGACGTCCTCAATACAAAATCACCTGAAGACATGACAGTTCTGACGTCCTCAAAACCAAATCACCTGAAGACATGACGGTGCTGACGTCCTCAATACCCAGCTCGTAAGCCATGGCACCCAGAACCGAAAAAATGGTCACGGCGCACATCAGTGACGCCACCAAATCCAGCACGGCCAATATCAGCACGTCAATGTGAACCTGAAATAAATCTCTACTCAGCATCGTTAAAGAAATTGTTAGTATTTTTTAGTGAAGTGAATTTTTTTGATTGTGCGATACCTAGCCGACTGTTGTGCTATGACTGCCGATTAGCGAAGCTCATTGTTCAGTTCCGCATGGGGATACCGGTGCAATTATGCTTGGTATTGGGTTGAGCCTGACGTAAACTAAACAATAGTAAATGAAACTTCGGGAGTTGTCGACAGATGGAAATGATTTGAATCAACAGATAGTATCCTGTTATATTGTTGTTCCTTTTCCTTCTGTCGATATTTATACTCGGTCATAAATGCGTTGAATGGTGTATACTTTTTTTTTTTTTGTTATGTGTGTTTCTTTCGATTAAGCAGGAGAAGAAGAACGCTTGCCTAAAAATATTTTGCTGTCTCTGTATATACATAAAAATTCTCAAGTACATGTAGTACAGAACGTAATGATATTCCGATACCAAAGTTTATAAAATTTATTTCACAGGTGTTTTACAACACAAGTGATTAATTTCTAATGCACGAGTCCTCATGCAAAATAGAACGTAATATTTTTTCAAACAATATCGAAAAGAAAAGTGGAATAGCCTTTCGATTTGAGTTCCATGCTTCATTTACACATGAAACATGTTTTCACATGTTTATGATTATAAATCTGTCTGTGAAATTAATTTGTCGATCTGTAGTCGTTTTAAAATCAACGCTGAATATTTAATACATCATCTTCATTGGTAATAAACGGTTTTCTTCTTTCTCTTCTTTTTCGAAGGATTTATGCGAGATTAGTGTGACTTAAGAGGTAAACTTTAGCTGTAAACACAATTGCGTAATAGAAGTTTCAGTAAATTGTATAATTTTTATAAGAGTTTACGTTGCATTAAGCATTGTCAATCTTCAATCGAATAAAACGACTTCTCCCCCAAAAAATCTTTGACAAACATTAAACCGCTGTTTTACCTCTCGTAGCGCCGTAGATCCAACGCCATTCAAAACTCAACGTTATCCAGGACAATATTTTCCCCTGTAAGACCGATTTTGTAGGTGACGAAATCATTGGCATAAAATGACTGCCCCGTGGTCATACTAGCGACAAATAGAAATATAGTTAGGTCTATAATGGCCTGATTATAAATAATCTTGATGATGAGTGTGGTCTGAGAACTCACTAAGGCTTCAATTTATGTCACACGTAGTTTAGGACCTCAACTTACATTATGAACTCGACTCATGAGGTACCTTGTTGTTGAATTTGTTATAAGACCCAAAGGTAATTACGCCTCCGCCTCCCACTGACAGTGAGTGGATGACTTGCTCCAGAGCTTTCCTCCACACGTGGATGTCGAGGAGCTTGTGCCACTTAGGCCAAAACAAATAAATCAGGCCCTGCCCAGTAGAAAAAAGTCGTTGATCAAGAGTGAACATTGAAGCAATTTGAAAATAGGAGTTACAGCTATGGGGTCTCAAAGACAGCAACAGAATCCAAGCCTTGGGAGGGTATGTTTTCTCTCTCTTGTACTTGGGCAATCAGGTTATATTTATATGTGTCTGAACGTAAAATATTTCCGAACTATTTCAAAATGAGCTACATAATAGCTTTTGGTTTAAGGTTAAAAATCTACTCTGGGTAAAGTGATGAATCTTCCCGTACCCGTGAGACTAATACGAGGTGGCATACAATGAATCCAGTATGCATCGTGAGAGATTTTAACATGTCTACAATATGACATTTGAGCAGTGAACGTATCGATTTTTAAACGAGATATTCCATTTTCTCTTATCTCCTTCACGGATACCTTGGATGCTCCCTCTAACTGGACTCCCGCGATCATGAGGACGAGTAGAACGAAAAAAGGGAAAGTGGCGGTGAAGTACACAGCCTTCCCTGAACTCTTGATCCCTCGTATGAGGCACAGGCACGTGATCACCCAGCTCACGAAGAGACACAGCACCAGCGATGGCATGATCCCGCCCATCTCGCCGAAGTTCACCAGCCCCTCTGAGTCCATGCGCAAGACTTCTTTTCTGCAGGGAAAGATCGCGAGTCTGAACACAACAAAACTACTTTTTGGGCAAATTTGATGATTTATAATTGTGTGAGAATAATTCTGCATTATTTTGAATAGTTCGTAAATTCATACTTGTATTTTTATTCACAACATTATGTATAATATCATCGTAGGTAGAGCAGGAAAGTATTTTAAACAGCAGAAAAATAAGAAAATTGTCGGGGATTTTCATTAGCCAAAGTTTTTAAATATCAGCGTCAAGCTCACCTAGTTTCGTTCGATAAGAGTTGTAGGGATAAGCATATTTTTCTGTGAACATTACGTTGGCCAGAATATTCTTAACCCACAAAATAATCAGATTATTACTTCATTGTTGAAGCAGGTACGTATAATTAATAGTTTGAAAGGCGTAAACTTTCCACTTTAACTAAGTAATGCAATTTTCTTTTCTGAGCAAAAAATGCCTACATTTATTTCGTCTGCCAATTCTGTAAAGACAACTAGGCTCATAATAGGTCGAGAGAAACTTTTGAAGAATAACTAAGTGAACAAGACCTGCTTTATTTGAGAATATCTAATTAACAGTAACGGAATAAAAACCGTCTATTTTGTGTGATAATCCTTCAAGAATACCTTACAATACGCATTTTGTTTGGTTCGGCCTTGAATCAGATATTGGGCTGGCAAACCTCTTCAGGACGCATGCTCTATAGAGGCTTTTTAATTGGAAAACTGTGTCCAAATGAGCATAACTCACTTCCAGTATTGCATGGCGGACGAGTCATCTGAAGTGGAGTCGCAGTGAGTGCCGTTCATGGACTGATTGTGACCGTGGCACAGCGAAGCCTCTCCTTTCACGTAACAATTCTCGTCCGCCCACGCCAAGTCGCAGCGGGACCACGGTAACTAATATATGCATCAATTTATGCAAAGAAAACATTAAAATATTATATATAACTTCTTAGACTTAGAGCATAGTTGCTTCTTTTAATTTCGACACATTTGATCAATTAGACATTCTTGAAATTCCTCGATTTCATTTATGGTGTGCGGTATTAAAGAATTTAGTAGTATGAAATTTATCTCTTCAAAAATCCTAGAACTTCAGTAAGAAATATGCAAAAGACAATTCTGAACTATTTCAATTCATGCTGTCCTGTACGGTAGAGGTAGGTATGTGAGCCTGTAGTGTACACGCTCGAGTTGTACTGCAAAGCCTCTCTTTATACGCACAAACACAACACACCTAAATCAGTGTCTCAAAACATGCAACTTACTCATTCGGATCCAAGCATGCCTCAAATTTTCAGTCAACATCGATGGAAGTAAAAACAGTGAGTTTTATGTAACGACCGAGTGGTGCTGTCACAACATAAATTTATTATTTCAATATACTCTCAGCTGCTAAACTGAGGTTGAGTCATAACTTACTCATTGTTGAGGAAATGAAAGCATTCTTGAACAGAGAATGATAAGGTGAATGCGTACGTTACCCTATAATTGAATTCTCAAAAATGAATTTAAAGATTTCTTTCATTTTTTGTTTCCTCTCACATTAAACTGATCTATTGATACTTTTCTCTACTAACATAGCCTTTAAATGTAAAATAAATAATTCACAGAATCTGTGTAACCAATGATCCCTCGTTTAAAAGCTGAAAATCCCCATGAGTCCGTCTGCTTACTATTCAAAATGCAATGCAAAAGTTTTTAGCACACGATTTTCAATCCATTGACCGTTCTGTGACTAACATTATCCATGGTAAATAGCGAACGGCAGCTTTACTTTAAAACGTCTTGTAGAGGGACGGTCAATTTTTCTTTCAGTTAGCAAGATCGCAGTGATATTATTGGCTACTTCTGAAAAATCCCAATCAGTTACTTGAATGGTTGTCTGGCGCTATCGTGAAACTTCCTCAGTGGCAAAGTTATGTGGTAATGTAAGGTTTCTGATCGTCGAGGAGGACTCACAGCGTGGCCGATAGAAGCGAGGCTGGAGTAGAGATAATGCAGGGAGTACCCCAAGACTACCATGTACGTCCCTGGGCCCGTGATGGCAGACATTATCTGAGTGACGCCCAGACCTGGTACACGAAATGCAATTTCGAGAAATTATAACACGCGGAAGAGATAAAGTTAAACAATTTTTAGCAAGGGAATGATGTTAGAAGAGGTCTAGAAAACAAGGACAACATACAAGTAATGAATGAATGATTTAACTTGCTTTTTCAAGGCGTAGTAAATTAGTGCTCTAGTTCGTTATTACGTGTAGAATATTCACTAAATGTTTTGCATTAGAAGAAAACACCCTGCAAAATAATTCATAGTTTGTTGCTTCCTTTAGTGCTTGTTTGATCTGTTCACCTTTATACCTATCCCATTCACTGGATCACGTGAACATCGCAAAATGACTGCAAATACCTGTTTTTCTGAACTGAAATTTTGAGATATTGATTGAAATTCATTCCGATAACACCTTACAGAAAAACCATAGGAAGAGAGCATCCCTTCTCCGAAAAAGACGAAATACTCATTTCATGTTTTCATTAGATTTTTAGTGTTTCTCTTGGTCGGGTATATATGACTTAATGTAAAATTCCTTTAGATTTCGACATTACTGTGCGTGTATGAATGATATAGTTGTCGAAGGCCAAATTATTAATAACTATTATTAGCAAAAATTTGCAGATGTCAGGCTCTCAAAGGTTTTTCAGCGATAATATAATGCTTGTGAGCAGTAGTTTTTCACAGGAAGATGGTGTACATTCGGTCTTGTAGATATATATTGACTTCATTTGGTAAGAGCCTCAGGAAAGCGCTGTTGAGTTCCTAATTTATTTGGTTCAAGATACTGATAATTTATTTTTTGGGAGTGGAGGGACTCGATTATCATGTGCTACAATCCGCAAACAGTATGAATTGGGAAAAATTTGATTTTACCATATCTCTACATAAAAAGAAATATCGTAGAAGAGGCTCGAGAACAGATCCTTTTGTATGTGTTTTAAGTTATGGGTTGTGCTTTTTCCTATTACTCTAGATTGTTTAAGATTTCAGAGGTAGGATTTGAACCGTGCGAGAGAATGAGAGAATTACACCATAGCTCAGCCAAAAGAATGTTGGGATCTAAAAAGCTAAAAAAAAATTTAAAGTCGAAGAAAATAGAGAGTACTAAGTTTGACATCAATATTAGAATACAATAATAGTAAATGATTTAGATTTGTTTGAGTAGTTGTTCTACGCTCTATACAGAGCCGTATATTTTATAGTAAAATGTTTTTTTAAAATTTTTTTTAAAAGAAAACATCAATAGAAATTGATCTATATTTATTGAGGGAAGTTTGTAATCGCTCCTAGAGATCGGAATTACTCCCGCAATTTTTAATGGATTGGGTAAGATGTCAAAGGAAAAGGATTTGTTTATGATGTCGGAAAGGAAAAGTGAAACTAGTAGAGCTACGTATTATATTAAACAAGGAGTTAATTTGAGCTTCCTAAAAGACGGGAAAATTGTGTCCTTAAGAGAGTGAAGTGCAAGGCACCATTTGATGCGAAATTAAGGGAACGGGAAATTTATGCGCAAGATGAATCCCCACAACTTTTGGACGGAAACAGCAAGATTGAAAGAAGTTCATGCAACCAGATAAAAAGTAAAGAAGAAAGTAATAGGTGCTGAAGAAAAGGAGAGCAATGAGTTTATAAACAAACAAGCCATCTATTCTAATTCAACTAGAAAGAGGCCGCCTAACCTTTGTTTTGAGACCTCACATATTCTCCCTGGGAATTCTAATTTAAAAGATGACTTTGGCGATTTCTACTCAATACCCCAGCAAAAGTTTGCAGAGGAGATCGATTGCAGCATCTAGCTATTTTCTGGCGTGAAAACTATTCGATGGTATACGTATACTATCAGAAGACAAAATAGGTCAATGGTGGTGGTGGTTTTAGGTATAACAGTTTTTTATATGAACGTTTCAAAACTAGGTTCATTTTATTCTTAGTACTCAAACTAAGAAGAACAATTTCTCCAAATGGATTACGAAGTATTTGTCTAAGAGATGAAGTGAACTTAAGAACGAGCGAAGCGAAAAACAATGCATGGATATTGCCCTCACTTTTGTTTCACCATCCTTCATTAAAGCTTGTCAGTCAATATGGCTTGTAAACACATGAGAAGCGCATGCATTCATTCATTGAGTTCCCGTATGAAACCGAACAGTTTAGTTAGCTGTTTCGCAGCGAGTTAAGCACACTGATCGACCTGCCCAGATTGTCTCTCGAATGTCACTATTTGAGAGAATTGATTTCATAGTCCTTGGTATCATATTATTGTTATTACAGAACTAACACGGAATTCTAATATAAACTAATTTTCAGAAAACTGGGACCTTCTTGGGATGAACACTTTCATTTTGAAAATTCGAAAAAAAAGTGCACACTTTTCAACAAGGCAGACCCTAGAAATAAGACGTTTCATTTTTTAGTCCCTTTCGACTTTTTTCTGGAGAGCTCGCAGAAACCATATAATAAAAAATGTAACTACAATCTTTTTGTTTCAATATTTGCAGTAAAATTTCACAAATAAAAGTTTTTCCGATGTTTTCTTCATCACTTTCATTGTAGGCAATTTAATTAATGCAAAAGAGCCACACGCACCTGCCATGAGAGGCGCAATTTTTTGGTAGGTGTGAATGGGTCCCAGTTGGCTGTACTGGCCCAGCGCCACCTCGGTGAGGTACAGCGGCCTCCCCACGGCCGTCAGCAGCAGCAAGTACGGCAGCAGGAAAGCAGCTGCAGTAAATTGGACATCAAACTATTGAAAAGGAACACTAGGGCACAGAGGGAGGGTTCATCTACAAACGGATTCGAGCATGTGTTAACATAGCGACGACATCGTCGTGCGCTGTTGAGACATCGTTGTTCAGGTTGTGGCATGAGCTTGCATAATTAGATTGAGGCACTCACAGAGTGGTAAAGTTGCGGCTCGTTGCAGTAGTCAGAAGAGTATTTGAGATTTGGTTTGAGCATCACATAACATAATACTGACGGAGGTCAAGAGCAATTAAGAAAAGTAATGAAATGAAATTGAAAATTAATACCTACATTGCCACCATAGGACAAATAGCATTCAAAATGAAAGGATGAAACTTGTCGAATTAAACATTCCATGCAAGGTAATAATTTTCACGTTTACTGATGAACTAAAAAACTAAAAAACGTTGCCGATGGGGTGCTAGGAAAAATTGAGAAAATAACTTCAAACAAAAATTTGATCTCAACAGCGAAAAAGCAACGGGGGACGATGACTCAATACGGATCGGAACCATACATCCTCCGATTGTTACTAGGAAAATAAAGTTCATCAGAACGCAGAAACACAATTAAAGGACAGTATAATATATGAAAATACGGTCAAACCAGGAAAAAATAAAACCTCGGAACATGAAATCAAAGACAAGGTGAAGCTTAGGGTTAGGGAGAAGAGCAAAATGATAATACAACTAACACGTTTACATGAAGAACGCGTTATGCAAGATTTTTCTAAAGAATAATTCAAAATTATGCACTAGTTTCAGAAAGAAGAGAACGTAACGCTTGAATGAAAAACTTTGATTGGGTAATTAAATTTTTTTTTATAGTCTTAGTTTTCAAAATCACATAGTTACAAAATTTACTATCGTTTACTTTCGTTGACCTGAAGTTTAATACCTGTACACCGACAACCACTCCATCTACTGATAGAAGTAATATTTCCTCCTTTCGCTTCAGATGACTCGTTTTCTTTTTCGTAGTTAGTTTCAATTCTTAGCGTGATCATTTCTGATGCACCAGAAAAATGTATTAGTATATCTTGTTATTGATTAGCCAAGAGCAAAAAAACTTTTAGCTGATTCAGAGAAACTACCGACTGCGCAGATGAAAAAAAGTTCGCCGATGTAGCCACAGGATGGAGAACAAAGCTCAAAAGTAAAAAGAATCAGGTCAGCAGTTATTGTGAACACGTACATCAAGCAAATGCCTCAAGCACCGCGCACATCTGTTCATGGATAATTGAAGGTTATAAAAAAGTGATGGCGATTAATTAATTGGTCGCTCGTTTGTCTAAAAAAGAAAAAGCTTAACGAATATAATTTCTGGTACAAGCTTACTAGGATTCGACGATCATTCGTAGTATAGCACATACTACAAATGTTCATACTACTATAGCAATATGAACAAAAATACCACAGTCAGGACCCTTTTTTACTCATATTTTTATTAATCAAACACACCTTTTAGATGCCGCACTTCAATATCATACTTTTTAAGCGATTGGCTTTCATAATGTTTTCTAAGACTCATTCGTTCGGGAGAAAACGGTTGCCTCAATCATAACATTTGTGATTCCTTTTTCACGTACTCATGCCTTGCCTCGTAATTTTGTTTTCGAATCGTGCGTGCGAGGTACTCCAAGCTGCTAATTATTTCTTGACCGTTTTTATTCATTCTCCTTGCTTTTATAAGTTCAGAGCGACGTGCAACATTGTACCAGTACTCCAGACTTTTTGTTCCTTCTATCCCTCTGAATTTGACTTCATGGTCATTCTATCCACGTTTTCAGATGTCGTAGGCTTCGTTTCATAACTCCTGCATTTAGTGTCAATATTCTTCAATCATATCTTTTTCAGAATTCAATTAAGTCGATGCTAAATTATTGACAGAGAGTGACTTAATTAAAATAAATCTAGTATCGTCTCTATGATTCTCTGCCAGAAAATTAAGGTTTCGTCCAACTTATTGTCCCGTTAAATATTCGATGGTAACATCTCACGTGTTTCTGCACACGCTAAAAAGGAGCCAATAAATTCTTCATCGCCTCCACATGTCCTTCCGCTCTAAATAACCCACTGACTCCAATTTAATACACATCTGGTTTTACACTTCAAGCTATTTACGTGTATTGAACCCAAAATGAACTACATGTTTGACTACTCGCTGTTCTCAAAGACTAATAACTTCAGGTTAATACGCTGTCAACTCAGCAATAGGGAAATTTTTTTCCCTGACTATTCTCCGAGAAGTTCTAATTCTGCAACATTTCCAATTCAATCGCAAACGAACTTTCACGAGAGAACTAACTACTTAAACTACTTCTTTGATTCTCGGCTTTTCAACTGTTGATCGGTGTAGCACCTCTCTAGTGCTCACCGATTAACAACAATCAGGAAAGTAGACATTCGACGATCTCGCCAGATTGTTTCGAAGACCCAAGTTTTATTTTTTGAAAAGTAATTTCTTAGACTTCAGTTTTTTCTACCTCTTGAAATTCCGACAGGGCACTACTATATTCACACTTTCTTCCCTTTATTTGCAAGGTACCGTTAGAGCTTCAGCATTTGTTCTTCCTTAAGTTTTAAGAAATTTGTAACTGCTTCTGTTGATGGTTCAAATTTTGCTTTCCGAAGCCAACATGAAGTCTAAATTAGACGAAACTTATATCAAGTCTGGATCAAACGAGTCATTGCCCTTCGAACATTCCACAAATGAAAGAAGCCTCAGACGCATAGAGACTCAAGTTACATTCCCTAATTAGCAAATAAAAATACTTAGGAGCAAGTCACTTTCACCAGAAGATTGGGTGAGAAGACATACCATGTTACACTGTAATTGAGGCCAAATATAGTGGCATACAGCTTGCAAGCAACATTAATTCCCGATGTTAACTTTCACTGACCATATAAACTTTCAATAAAAAAAAATGCATTGACAGTTTACACGGTCGCAAAATCTATGAAATTGCTTGGATTCCACTCAGCAGTCTTAAGTCACTAATTTATGAAACTTACGAAACTGAAAATAGAATACTGGTAATAGTGAAAACACGTTGAATTAGATGAAGAAATCCAATAAACTAAAATTACCTCCTCCATTATAAGTGATAATTACGATACAAGCGAAACTGTAACCCAGAAAATGGGTTATCACAAAAAAGACCGTAAAATCAGACGGAGAAGTTCGATGATATTAACTTACCTCCCCCGTTTTCGTAGGCCAAGTAAGGGAACCTCCAGAGGTTGCCGAGCCCCACGGAGTAGCCGAGGCAGGCGAGGAGGAACTCGGCGCGGCTGCCCCAGTGGCCGCGCGTGTCCTGGTAGCTGATGCTGTCATGCTGGGACACGACGCTGTTTCTCTTCTGCTCCAACGATCTCTTCGTCACTACATTTTCAGTTTCCAATTCGTCTGTCGCTCCCATGGCTACGTCAGCATATAGAGCTGGGCAGCAATCGCTTGGAGACTAGTGGCACAAAGTCTTGAGGTCTTTTGGCCAAGATTTTAGGAAGAGACGATGCAAAAAATGAACAACATCCGAAGTTCGTAAGTCTAGACACGTGGTAATGCTGGTGAATGGAGATCGAATTTTGAACTTAACTAAATTTTTAATAAACTGAATTTTTAACTAGTGCTTGTTTCTCATCGTATGGAGGCGTGGGTGTTTTGTTTGATATTCTGGGCAATGCGATATTTATGTCTAATAAAAGTATTCATTTGGCCTTACTGCATAAAAACGAGAAAAAATGGGAATGGGTTAAAATGTTAGGATTAAAGTGAATTGATTTTTCACTTAATTTCTGCAAAGAAACGGTAAAAAAGGCTAGAGCGCTGGTAGTTATGGTCTGACGCCAACCTCTAGGTATTTCAATGAAAGCCATCACTCGAAATCTATAAGTTGCATCTATAGCTGTCAACATTGAAAGTTTGGAGGACAATGGGAAATGAATTGCAACAATTTTCTACGAGGTTGTATATCATCAGAAATATAGTTCACCAATTTAATCAGATATCAAAAATGACCGTAACACTGAACGTTTTTGTAATTTAATTTTTGATCCGTAAAATGATATATATTTCTGAGAAAATTTCTGTGCTTGCCGAGGTTTAGTAGAGGCAAGCGAGGATGAATCGAAGCAGTCGATCTCTTCTTTTGAATATAAGTCTTGGAAAGCTGAGGCCTTAACTTATTCCATTCAGAACATATTTTATGGCAGTTAAATATAAAGGTTTCTACAGTCAGAGGCAATGTGTTAAAACAAAATTTGAGCAAGTACATTGCTTGAGATAATTTTTCCCACCATAACACAGCGCAATAATATGCGTTAAAAGTTACCGGAGCCCTTGTAAAGCCATACGCTTACATGAGTGTCTTTGACTAAGCAATGTTTTTTGCAATATGAAGTAATTCTTCAACACTTTAACTGCACCGTTAGCCATATTTGGTCACTGAGGTAGTTCTCATTATGCTGCTGACTAACCAGTATTCACAAACTCAATTTTTAAAAATACTCAATCAAAACTAAATGAAAATACGGTCCAGTTAATGCTTGGTATTTTCAACATTGCATGCTACAATTGATTTTAAATTTGAATTGAATATTAAACTTCAGTTTTACCTGCCGCAGTCAAAGTGTTAAGGTCGCTGTTCAGCTCGAAAGAATGGCCACAATCTATATTTTACACTATCAATTCAAAATTCGGTGGTAATATGCGTAATAGAAGGCAAACCAGTTTTCCAGTAGCTTCTGGTGCAATGTGGAAGCAAATTGAAATTCAGAAATAAAGAGTTGGTAAATTTTTTAGTCTTATGATAGTATTGTTTTCAATCGAACCATTTTCAAATTAGTATCATATTACTTAGCGTTTACCAGCAAATTTACTTTCAGAGATTTTATTACAATGATTTATGATCAGTGAACAAAGTTTTAGTTGGGTTGCAGATAAGTTGGACGCAGCATATTTTCATTAAATTTACTAATCTCAACACAAGCATGGTTTGAATATCTAGCCAACATCTCCTGCAGGTTACCAGCGTTCCAGAACACCGACGTGTAGGTTGAACTTGTCATGTGAACGCATTAGTTTGGTGGTACTTGATTCGGGTACTCAAAGCTGGGACCAAAAAACGAACAATTTTCTCCATCTGCAAAAAAATGTACTTTTCTTGAGGAACTAATTTAGAATTGAGATGGAATAACTATTGAGAACGGTGCTCTGAATAGTTCATTTTATTGCGGATAACGCTCATGTGACTACTGCGTCTACATAGTAATTTCAATTCTGTGAATATAGTACCGACATAATTTGGATGGAGTTATAAAGAATATGATGTGTTCATGTCTCACATTTTAGTTGTCATCATGCATTATAAAAATACGAAAGGTTTCCTTACTTCTTTGGGCAAGCTGTTACTTTTATTATACCCTACATTTTCAGTTTTACTGACATCGAATAAATATAATCGTTAGAAACTGGCTTAGAATGTCTCTGTGATTATTTCACAGAATATCTTTACCTTCTATAAAATATTCACAGATGCACTCTAAGTGACCTCAGAAAAATTTATTCACATGAGGAAAGAATAAAGGAAAGAGGAAAGAATTATGAATTAATTGAAAAATTTAAGTATGATTGCAACCTAAAGGATAAAAATCCTATTTTGATTTAATAGAAATGCAGTTCCCGTCGTCGCAATTTTTGCCATGAATCTCTATTCATCGCAGGAAAAACGCTCGCAAATATAGACTGTATTCAATTGCTTGAGTTATATTTGTGGCTGGAGATTATGTATCACACTCGGAAATCAACGTATAAACAATCAAAATAAGAATAAATAATGGTTACTATCAAAAGTATAAAGTAAGTTAAGCTATGTACTTTTGAGATATGTTAAGAAATGAGATTTTTTCCCGAAATTTCAGAAGAACTCACAGTTGATAAAGTTGATGGAAGTCAAAATTAGCGGTAACGTAAGTTGACTGTAACAGGTGGAGATTATAGCATACACGTCTAAGGTATTTCAATGCCCTCCGGGCACAATCCCGCAATAGCGGCCTTTTTGATACCCAACATGCAATGATTCAAGGAGGCTGACGTGCTAAGATTTTTTTTCCTACGAAACTCTAAATACACACTATCACACCCAAAAAAACGCCTTGCATCGAAGACCACAATTGCACCCTACATTATAAAGGAGGATGGCCTTGTACAAGTGGATGATTTGCAAGTAGTGGATGATTGAAGAGAATTGGTCTTCCTGCCGGAGTTGTTTAACGTAACCAAGTTATTGACGGGTTATGCGAGATTTTAAAATACCATGTGTAGGTCAAGATCGCAAGAGTTAAATTAATCATCTAGAGCCTGAAATTTGATAAAAAAAACGGTGAGCGCTAGCAACAATGCAAGGCGTCTATGCAGGGCTGTTTATCAAGTAAGCGAAAAAAATTGAAAGCATTAGAGCTCTGCAATAAAAATAGTGACAACGAGCAAACTTCTCCAGCTGAGCCCATGGCAATTAATGGTCTTTAAATCGCCCATCGCTCACGCCCTACACGCGCGACGAATTTTGCCTGCTTACTTTTTATTGTGCTTCCTAAATAAAGAAGACCGAAATATATTTGTTATCAAACATTGAGTTTATTCGATTTATATTACAAAGATGTTTCAGAAATAACTTTTAATTACTAACTTGAAAACGAAATACGAACTGCCAACAGCTGAAAATTGTTAAATAATGCCTCTTCATACAAAAAAGATTGAACATCGCGAAGGAAGTCACACTTGAAACCACTTCTCACGTGGGTCGTCGCAGAGCTACTAACAAACCACTGCGTGCCACTGCACCCCAACCCGGACAGGCTGCATTGATGCTTGATTATAAATTCGTAGACCTCACAGGCCGGGTTACACTAGCCTGAAATAACTCATTGATTGTTTCTATCAATCCTAAACGCTCTGGTTTTCTTGATGGTCTTCTGAAGAATTTATCTAAGTTAAATGTTTTCGGTTTGTACCGCATTATATGGGCTTAGTTACGTGCTAGAGGTAAATGAAAATTTTAAAATAATGCTATTATCTGCAGGGAGAGAAACTTTCAAATACGGAAAAGCAGTGAGAAAGATAAGCTTTCGAGATTCTGTTATCGAAAAAGAGAGAAACTTTCATTCACGGAAATGCAGTGAGAAAGATAAACTTTCGAGATATTGTTATCGACAAAGAGAGAAACTTTCATTCACGGAAATGCAGTGAGAAAGATAAACTTTCGAGGTCAGATGATAAAATAATATCCTTCATTATTTTATAACGAATGAATTAACTGATCAAGCAACATCTTTTACTTCACCATAGAATGGTGTGATGTACAAGAAATACTTTATTACTTCAATGATTTTCGCTTATTTCAGTCAACACTGACATGAATTGTTAACATTTCTTTCCTGATCTCCGAGGGAAGTATCCAAGTACTACATTTTAATCTATTCAAGGCTCTCATCAACGGAAATGTGTTGCGCTTACTCATTTATAATCTGCGTTCAAACTTTGTGTTGAAAGAAAATATTAATACTTAGAGTTGCCATAAAATTAGAAATCACATAGATGCGTTGAGATGGTTGCAGAGTAGACGCTTTTTTTGTTTTTGGAAATTCATATATTATGTTAATTCTACGATAAAAATTGTCCTAAATGGAAAAAAATTGTGATTCCCATGTTCAAAAACAGGTGATATTCAACAGACAAATTTAGATTCAACGTATCATGAAACAACACGATTTTGGCATGTTTTTTTCTATATAACTTCCATCAACCATTAATTTTTCCAATGTAATTACATGCATAAAGAAAAAATACGTCACCTTCCAAATCTTACATAGTGCAAGAATCCATCAAGGACCAATGGTAAAGCAATTTTTCATAGCAGCGAACACCCGCTTTCTCTCCCCAGGTTTTCACAGAACATGCTACCGTATTTGGGCCTATTATTATTCATCGACCGACTATTCAGTTTTTGATTTTGCTTGTTATTGGCATTTTGTTATTGCTAAAAACTGGGGAAGGTAAAAGACTGGAATAAAACATGGCCGAAGTTCATATATTACTGATGTTCAAAGTATTTTTAGTGAAATGCGCAAGAATTTCTTTAGCTCGATATTATACTATCTGAAACTATAGGATTTCGAGGAACACTTCCAATGCAAGCGAGTCCTTTAACTAGGATAGAGATTTTACGGAACTCGATCAAATTGAATTTGTGCTGTTGTACGCAGCAGCAACACTCATCGTCCAACTACGACTGAAGCTTCTTAATTTTCGAGTTAACTTTGTGTTGGCTGAGTGGAATTCTGGGAAAAATTTACCGAATTCACTCCTCTATTGTCCGATTTATTAACTGAAAACTTCTGACTCAGAGTTTTGAATTGCGTTTACGAGATTGGTTCTTTGCTCTGAGTGCATAGTGTACTACTTTTTTCATGTGAGATAGATTCTTAAATTGTTAACACATGGTGCCTCGCAACCAAATATTTTATCCAAAGAGATTTTCCCATTTAGTCTGAGTGAGTGATTTTAAATATAGGCCTAGTGTTATTTTCTGGAATTCCTAGACACTAATGGGAAATGTGTTATTTACACTGCACTTATATTGAGTGCATTACGTTCAATATCATGCGTTGTGCAATTATTTTTTGATAAATAAATTTATTTTTAAATGGCTAGTTGAGTGTGAAATATTTCGAATTATTTTCATAAGTTATAAATTTCGTGTTATTTTTCTTTCAAAAGTGTGAAAGGAAAATTGTCAAATTATCAATATCTTAACTAAATTCCAACATATTGATGTTGATTGTATGGTACAAATGGCGCCGGGTGCTTTGAAAACAATTCTCTAGTTCATTTGCTGGTGTTTCTGCAATTGCTTAGGTTCGTTCTTAATATGAATAACAATTGTACCAATAAAATGAAGAAAGTAGTGAAAAAATATTTAAAGGATCGGGATGCCCATAAGGAGATTCGGAAGGGTATCTGTTCTTACCCATGTCTGTTGAGATTTCTTTGTGTGAAATTCACTTCTTGAGTTCCCGATAGCAAGTCCTCAACAGCGGATGGCATTGAAAGGCACAGGGTCAAAATTCTGACTCTTCACACTCCAATAACCTGGAAGTGATTTCCAGAACAAAGCTTAGCGTATGACACCATGCAAGGAGCTCATTTCATGTGCGACTGCAATAAACTGGCTTAGATCTTTAGAGTAAAAATCCAACCGGTCGGTTTCACAGGCACTGCATGCCTATTGGTTACGGAGCGTGTTGGGCTAGTGAACCTTAGACGAGGTCGAAGAACAATTTCTCTAACGAACCTGCAACAGAGCTTCTTTGAAGCTTCACCCCCTAGCTCGGATGTTCGACAAGCCTTCATTCTCAAGGGACGGACAAACAGATGCAAATTAGATTACAATAAATAGAGGTTCGTTCAGTGCTTTATATCTATGGAATTTCTAAGCTGTTTATCAAAATACAAATCGATTCATAAACTTTGGAATGTATTACTTCTCAGTGTAGATAGGTTTGAATACGACGTGTTTTAATCAGTGAATTGCAAATGTATCAGAACTTGTTCAATAAATTTTTCTTAAGTTATTAATTTCACTGAAACATTTAATTGAACTTTGTGTGTCTGTCCAATATTTTACTTAATGAGATGAAACTTTTAACGCTTATTCCAAAATTTCACAGTTTACTGTATCAACATCTAGTTCCTACTTGTATTAATCGGATAGAAAGAGAGCACGAGTAGTGACAACAGTGCTGCTCAAAACACTACAAATTAGGGCAGTTAACAGTGCGCCATGATTGACGGACGACGCAGTTAAAGGCTATGGTATGCAATTCGCCGTTCCCTTTCAGTTATCACTACAGCCAAAGAACGTTCCAACCAATGTTCAAAATTTTGTATGCTGAAAATGATGGTGCCCACAAAAATTAGAGTTGAACCAAAATTTGGAATGTAACCAGATATCCGAAATTTCGTTAAAAAATTAGCACTTCAGTAAAAAATCGGAATTTCGCTGGAGTATTTGAGTTTTTTAAGAAAATTATTGGAGTGCGGGAAAAATACAAATTTTTAAGAGGAAGAAAAATGTACTTTCATGACGAAATTGTAGTTCTACCGGAAAATCTGTGCTCTACTTGAAAAGTTGAGTTGAAGGCAAATAATTTCGTTTAATAGAGTCTAGAGTTTAACTGAGTTGAATTGAGAGGTTTGATGGAGTTTAGAGCCTTGTAAACTTGTCGATGAGCAGATAGGTGAATTGATTAATTCTTAGTTTACAAATATTGCAGATAATGTAATTCACATTGCAGTTAAATTTATCATGAATGAACATTCACGGGCTTTGAATGTTATAATTAGCAGAAGTTTGTTGACTTCATAGTCTGTCGTTTAGCCCTGTTCATTGTAGTTTTTTTAGTTGTTTTATTCATGATTTTGAAAGCATTTTTAAGTGCACAAGTTGCCGATGTGTGCAATTAAGAATGTGTGTCGAAAAGTGTTAGTGTATTGAAGTATGTAAAAATTACCTAGTTTACAGAATGTTTCAATGAAAGCCGTCAGTCCATCGCGGAAACAAAAATTTCATTGCAGCTCTAGGGTCGTTCACACTGCACTAAAAAACACGCGAGATCGTGTGATGTTTGAAGAACTCCGACCTGCAGCCGGCGTCTAGTAGCTGAGCAATTTATGTACTTTCTTTCATTGATGTTTCCAGAGCTTAATTTTTCACGAGTAGAAAAGATAATACATACTTCCCCGTTGAGTTCAAAACATATTGCAGAGTTCTCCGTGGCATCCAGAATTTTGCTTGACTCTGCTTCAAGAAAATCGATGCAGTGCTCCAAAATATAAAAAACTGACGATGTTCTGCAGTAGAGATGCTGGCTGGACGGACCGGAGACGTGCAGCTTGCGACAGGAGTTGAGTAACGTCAGGTGTCGTTACACGGCAGTGTCAGGTTAGGGACTGATAGAGCAAGTGATTCTTTGACACAAGTCAGTCGGGCACCAATTACGTACTTGCTTCTTGGCAATCCACGAACGAAGTAACACATTCGAGGTCGCTTGTTACAGGGGAAGTTATGTTTGAAACCATTTACCTTGAAACTGTTAAAAATTCGTAAATTTTAAGTAAACATGTTTCAGCTTTTAGAAATTAAATTATTCCTAATTATTTTCCTGTTTGCCCATGTGGCATTTCAGTTTTTCCATACTAGTTGCGTCTGGAACAAAATTCAACAAATTTTGCACTTAGGTGTGGCCAATAATTTTAACTTTCTCAGTAAAATTCCTTGTTAAGAATTGATAAATTAGATCGCATCTCTGGCTTACGTAGAAATTCTTGTGTGAATTGTGCTCAGGTGAACTTAATTAAATCATTTAGAATAAACCGACGTCGTGCCCGCATCATATAATCGTCATTCTTTCTCCTGAAAACATAACCTTAGTGTTGAATTAAACCCGATGAGGCTAGAGCATTAGTACTGTCTGACAATTTAGAAGATGAAACAAACGCAGGATCTAAAGGTTAAATTGCCCGCCTCAAGTTTTTGATTCTACAAAGTTTTTGCGAACGAACAAAGAATACCATACGTGAAGTTGATAGGTTTGCGTTACCTTTCTGTGAGAAATCTTAGTTAGTTAATTACTACGTGATTGAAGGAGCTAAATAAATAATTGATCAATTTCAAAACTTCATGGAAAGCATATCATTTTATAAACATCATTTACAAGGGAATAAAGCTTTGTTGCATTCCGACATGATTTCAAAATCTTTCTTTCATGTACCAATAGAAGCACGAAAAAATATTTTCGTAAAATGCGACAAAATTCAAATGAAACTATCGTTGTATGTTTTTTTCATTCAATTTCATTACTAATTCTCTAGTTCTCTTTCACTGGTTCCCTCCTTTTGTCTTTTCAACAAGTTCCTGGACAATGCAGTCAATCGCCTACGATATGCATTCTGATATTGTCTTAAATAATGCACTCACAGCTGGGCAGACACTGTGGTCTGTTGAAAATATTTATGTGTTATACTTCTTTGAAATTGATGAGGACATGTTTTTTTCAAAATGTCAAAACGCCGCACCTTTCTGAGATAACAAAGTTGCTAGTGAAAAACAGTTTAAAGACGAACGTCGCCGGCACGAGGCCTCATGGGGATTCACACATGAAGTACGCTCAAAAAATCGGAAGAATATTGTATTTCTGATACGATCTATTTGCTTAAATATTACATCATTTCAAGACTCGTTCTCTCATTTTGTTTTATTTCAGAAAATAAATTGGAATGAAAAAGCAATTCAAAAGGAGAATGTCAGATTTCTCCCACCAGGCAATCTTAGCCGACCGTGCCACGCAGGTGCTCGCTGTGATACAACATAAGAGTTGTGGAATAACTCTAAGATAAATTTTCCATTGTCCGCTCCACCTCGCATCGGACTTCGCCCTTTTTACATTATCACTGGGCTAAGTTTTCAAGAAATTCAACATATTGATGTGACAACGAGAAAAAACACAGACACCTCACGTACGAAATCAGAATGAAGAAGACTGACCTGTTCAATGTTATAACATTTCAAATTGATTAATTCGCATCGATTTATTGTTAGGTTGTTAGAATTGGTTTGGCGTTGGATCAATAACATTGCAGCCTATTGTTTTTGTGCTCAATGAGAATCAGGTCAAAGATTAAATAGAGCAGTGAGGGAGACCCGTGAAGGAGGAGTGTGACAACGAATACAGAGACAGGAAATGTTCATCAATGAGATTCGCTTGTCTCCGAGAAAATAAACAGTTTATCTCCAATAAAGTTCAAACATGAAATGTTGAAACATCGGTTTTTGTAATACCTTGACATTAACATCCTTCATTGATAATAACACATTGGCGTCGTAATACCCATGTAAAATGTTGAAACAGAAAATGATTTACAGAAAAGCACAACAAAAATGAGTTCCCTTCTTTGCGTAATCTGATTTTGACAGTGTTTCTAAAAATAAGTAACTTAGAGAACACAATTCTCGCAACTCTTAGTTGAAAAATGTGTTCGTTTGTGCGCACTTATATTGAAATAAAAGCGAAAACAGCATTCAAATACTTTAACTTAGAGATCCTTGATTGTCCTTCATACATGGTTATCGTGATACCCATGTTAATTGTTGAAACAAATGATTCGGATCCTTAATTGCTATTCATGCATGGTTATCGTAATACCCATGTTCATTGTTAAGAAGCTGACCAAAAGCCAGCTGCTTCGACAAGAGTGTGGAGACATACGGATGGGTGATTTTTTCATAGTAGATGTGTAATCTTAACGATTTATGAATACAATAAATTTTGAAATGAAAGGAAAGGCAAGTCTGGAAATGAGGAAGATTATGCTCAAAGGATGTTTAAAGAAAAGGATGTTTCATTCCAATCAAGTCTGATTCATATCATTTTGTACGTTGGTTTTTCAAATGCCTTATAATTAACACCAGGACGCAACGACGGTTACCCTCGGTCAAGCCGATACCCATTTCCGACATCTGGGTAGAGTGGGGAATTGTGGCTGAGTTCTTCCTTTCCCAACGGGGTGAAATGCCAGGATTCGAACTGCCGACACCTTCCCGTGAAGCGCGCGTTCTTAACCACTCGACCACGGTGCCGATTGAATAGTTTTATGACTCAAGCTGTGGGTCATAAGTCTATTCAATCCTATTATTCAAATTCATCCTACACACGAGCAAGTTCAAGTTGAAATGAGTTTTTCAATATATTCATGCTGTGAACAACAAATTTACAAATATTCGTTTAAACTAATACCTTAAAAATATGTAGATATTTTTTCATTGGTTTAAATTCAATATTTTGAATTAATTTGATGTCAACATTTGAAGAATTTTCTCTGAATTTGAGTTTTTTGTTGATCTGCTAATTAAGTGAGGACATCCGGTTACCACCTATTTATTACTACTACTTCTATTCCTCGTGGTCGGGCTAGTGGCAAAACCAACTAACGCGAATTTCTTTTGTAAGGTATTCTTCCATAATTGACCTTATGATGCAAAATAAACACAGGTAAAATAAAATGCCCTTTGAAAGAATTTAGAGCAAAAGGTTCGAAAAAATCCAGGTGTTTGTAAATGAAGACACAATGGAAACTGCTGAATGGAAGCAGATGTTCGTGACATCTCATTTTTTGCATCAATTGGCAGCGGATAAGCGGATGTGGGTCAGGACGACAAAGCTCACCGTTGCCACTCATCTTACACGACATAAACTCATGTTACCTTAAAGAGTTCATTAACTCTGAACTAGGCACGTGTATTAAAAAATGATGTATGAAATTTGAATGTAACATAAATGTGCATGAAAATGCAGACTACTGTGCACTTTTTAGAAGACATGTTATGGATACTTTTTCAGCTATATCGTTTCCTCTCAACCATTAATCGATTTAGCGAGAGGTACAGTAGACGTTTTCTGTTGACGTCACCACAGGTTTGCTCGTTGTCATTTTGAAGTGACGCAGCCAGGACACTGTACCATAAAACTCTTGGTACCGTGAGTGTCGTGGTCCGCATTTCATATCTTGGCTGGGTTGCTGTAAAATTACTACGAGCAAGTGCGTGGTGATGAGCGTCAAAATAATCCAGTGTACTGTCCGCTAAAGAAAGCTAAGATGTTTGTCTCTGGTGAGACTGTTAAGCAACGAAACGAAAGCAAATGATTGAAAAATTGCTGCCTATTCTGGAAAATATCACTCATTTTCACAATAATCTTGATGTGGGTTTAAAAAATATTAGATTTGTAATCCTGGAGGTGAACATTCATAGAATATGCCGAAAAATATACTACAAGATTCAATGATGATAACGATACCCAGTGTTGGGCAGTTGCGCAGCAACAAGTTGCGGCCGCAATTGCGATCGCAACTTGTTCTGTTGCGGTTGCGGTTGCGGCCGCAACAATTTTTGGAAAGTTGCGAATCTGTTGCGATCGCAACTATTTTCGACGTGTCAGGCCGCAACTCGCAACCGCAACATCACTATGGTGATTTACTTTCTAAAATAAGTTCAATAGAGTTTAATACGCGTTTCATACTCGAAACTAAACAGTACAGGGTACAACCCGTCTGGCAACTGTTTATTATTAGCATTAGGCGATACAGTGTTACACATACACTTTGCTCACAGTATAGAAGTATATTTTATGTAACTCATAACATAACTGCAAGTGAATTTGTCGCTTCGTTCATCCAATTTAACACGCCAATACCATCGGGCGCTGCGGCCGAACGACTTTTTTCCTTGGGCAAAAAAATTTTGAGACCACGACGTGCTCGGCTTTTAGACAAACATTTTGAAATGTTGACATTTTTGAAAGGCAACGTTGATCGTCATTACAGCACATTGACATTGTCACATTGAGATCATGAACCAGTATTAAATCACAACAGAGGCACAACAAAAAGCAGAGGAATATCGTATATTACAGGAGCATATGCATGGTTTTTCTTTATCTGTCATGTAAGCTGTACAAATGTTCTGCACTTTTCTGTTTTCTAATTTTTTGCTATATATACGGAACTCCTATGAAAATATGGCTACTAGCTAAGTACCTTTCCAACATTATTGTTAGAAAATGGAATTCATTTTATTTTTCATGCTGTATTTACAAATGAAACGCTTCTTTCTTTCCCAATTTTTTGCAATATACATACAGAACTCCTATGAAAATATAGCTAGTAGCTATGTGCCTTTTCAACTTGTTATAATTAGAAAATGGAATTCATTTTGTTGTTCATGCTTTATTTATAAATGAAACGTTTCTTTCAGTATCTTGATATTTCATTCAAAATCAAGATACTGAAAGATCGTCCACACATTCACTCGATCTATAAATTTTTTTAGTAAAACAATGCACTATTTTGAATATCTTAATATTATTTTTATACATAATAATGTACTGTATACGTAAAATAAATTGAACTTTATCTAATTCAAGTTATATTTAATAATTAAAAGTTGCGGTTGTGAGTTGCGGTTGCGATCGCAACTTTGGTTTTTTCAAAGTTGCTGTTGCGGTTGCGTCGCAACTTTTTTGTGGTGTTGCGGTTGCGGTTGCTCCGCAACATTTTAAAAGTTGCGTGCCCAACACTGACGATACCCATTTTTTACAAGCCAATGTCATCAACAACACCACCATTTAATGAACAAGGAATACAGGCAATCAGGCTATCAGGTGGATTTGCTCACGGGGTCGATTTATGCCATACGACTCCAATTGAGTTCACGTCTCAAGAGTAGCAAAAATTACAAGATAGTTTGAGCTACATAGAACACTGAATGCAATTTATCACTTTTTAGGACAATTTTTCATAACAACTGTGAATATATTTAACTTTTTTACATGTGTGTGAAAGAAACAAGACTTAGAATTTATTACTTCGCGCGGAAATTCTACAAATGATCTCCGTACAGGTAACACGATTATTCTTTAACTATGTAAACAGTATGAAAATTCAGTGCTTACTCTATGTATTAGGAACGTTACCAATTCAAAACTTAAAAGTTGAAAGAAGTGATTACACAGACGGTTTTTAGATACATTGAACGAATAATGTTACCTCATTATTCGACAACTTAGTGCTTAATCAAGTATATAAAATCGATTTGTGATCACATATCTTTCTTCAATTTCATCAAATGGTTGAGCTTTCAATGAAAATGTTATTGATAACATAACTTTTCGTTGAAAACATGCATTCTATTTTGGAAGCAGAGCATGAAAAGGGGGACCACACAGTAGTGTAAATGCCAATAACAGCCATGCTTCGTTGTAATTGTGGAAAATCAAACTTGCAGAGATGGCGATCGCTCAGTTTGGTGTTCCTCAGACTCATAATCGTATTCAAGTGGGTTAAACAGAACTGAGCATAAATACTTTTTTTTTAATATAGCTCGAGTTCCTCACTCACAATGGATGAAAATTGAATATAAATTTTGAATGCAATGACATTCATTCGTACATTCTCGTTTAAGTCTAATTTCCTCTAATATACTCATTATTTCACGGATGAAAAAAATGCATTTACCTTACGATGATTCAAGAGAATAACACATTGGATTTAAATTTTTGATTGAAAGGTCTTTAAATTTAAATAGTGGAAATATCACAAGTATTTATGCTAATATTTATGACAATTGTTCAACCAAATGAGTGTAAAAGATTTGAAACGTACTTCCTTTGTTGGTTATAAGTTAGAAAAACTCAAGAACACCTAAACACTCTACTGACATGCAAAAAGGAAGACGTGGAGTTATTGATACAGAATCACACTAAACGACCTAGCTTTTGCATTGACATACGAGCCTGCAAGATTGCACAACTATGATCAACGTTGTTTAGAGAATGATGAGAGAAAATTAATAATATTTCCAGCAAAACAAAAGATTTCCCGTTCAGTAATTCGATCCTAGGAATATAGAATGTACTAATCGAAGTGAACATGGTTACCGAATGACTAATGCAAAAATATGATAAGGAAATTTTACATGCATGTTCCATTTTTTGAGACGATGGAAAAGGATTTACCAACATAATATACAAAAACATTGTACAACACGCCGTTCTAAAACAATCTATAAAAATTTACTCCAAGAAAATTTTTTGTACTCGCATAATACAATTTATCTCATGTGAGGTAAATGGTTAAAAAATCACATGAGATAGAAAACATTAATTTATATTTGTTCGCATTCTTACGATACAGCAACATATGATTCGAGCAGGGAAATCAATGAATCGTATTTTGAGCCGTGAGTCAATGCTCAAGCTTTATTACATAAATATCTGTGCTATTTTCAATTTGTGCTCTAATGCGTGCTGGTCGCAGAGCGTTTTATGAGTGTCATCTTTAGTACCTACATTTGTTGTACAATGGCACGAAAATCTCCATTCTGCTAAATCAAATTGTCGACTGTATCGTTGGTGAACTTAAAAGCCAAAAGTTTTGAATTGAAACGCAAAATGAACAAGTTTCTAAGTTCAGAAAAGAAACCCCAAAAAATCTAAGTTGAAGTAGAAGTACTCAGAAGGTCTGAAATTTCTCGTTCACTCGTTATTTTTACGGATATACTGACTTGACACATGAAATAAAACTGAAAGTCTCTGAAAGATTGACGTTGTTTAAATGTAACAAATAGGTACAAAAATTCCACGTGTAGATTAAAAATGAAAATAATTTCCTAAATGATTTAGCGACTATTCATTCATATAGAGATGAGTACAAGGGTATAAAAACATGCTAAGAATGCTGATGAGTTAATATTCGCCCAATTTAAGATTGGAAATGCTATGGAGTATTTGGTTCTAACTTATAAATTTGATTTCATTTCTATGTTGGATGTCATTGCTCAATAGGTTGGAAGTGAGAAAACAAGTTTCCTGAGGCGAGTGTGATATATTTGTTTTTTTCGTTCGTTATATCTTGACGAACATAGAACTGTGGAACTATGGGCATCAAGTGGTGTCTGCCGATGGCGACGGGAGAACGATTTACAGGTTATTACAAACGATAACTAATGGCTCGTATTATTTCAGCAATAAAATATTTGGAAAGCAAACTCTCCGAGACTTAATGTCTTGTTTCAATGTTCTCGTATATTTTTCATACGTTGAATGACTGAAGACAAAGAAATCTTTTGAATCTCCTGCCGAATCAAATACAACATTGAAGATAGTGTAATTTTTGTCAATATGCTGGAGTAAATTGAATCCTCTATACCTGTGTATGCCAGTTTTGCTGCTATGACCTTTCACGACCTAATCTGGCTTCTAGGCTCCGACCTTCAGAGGTTAGAACATGATATTGTAAGCGAGTTCATCTCTACTTATCCAAGTCTCTCTCCATGGGGAGGAATTATCCTTGAATACAATTCCGTCTGACGGCTTCACGCCAGAATATCTAATTAGGTTCCTCCAAGACTCCAAATTCGCAACTTGTTACTGTGACTCTTTGCTGTGAACTACACTTTTTGTCCTTGCATGTATACTGATTGCTAACTCAACGACGAGTAATCTCTCCTCGGTTTACTAATGACCTACACTGGTGCAGCTTTGATAGTTCTTCCAAGTCTCGTTCTGAGCAGTAAAGAATGTCAAATTTCATGTTCTATAATTATTTGTCAAAATTATAGGCAACAAGCTTTTATTTTAGGGTGTTACCCTCTTCGTACACAGAGAATTTTTGAAATATGCGTCTTATACACCATATTTTCCTTTACTGCTCAAATGCGCTCACTTAGTTTCATTAATCCAAGTATTTCATATAGCCCTTTGAATTTAAATCATTAGAAATTATTATTATTACTATGTTGGACCCATTTTTATGTGAATGTATATATACACGGAAATGCTTGCACGTGTGAATATTCATTTAATTTCATAAATTTACATGAGCTTGTACGATTCGAATGCAAATCCACGATATTGAAAACGATTTTTACTTATCACTTCTAAAATTTTACACAGACTTACAACTTACCCACGATATGTATAAAGATTTTTATTTATTCCTTCTAAAATTTTGCACAGACATACAACATACAAGCGTGTCAGTGTGCTTCGTAATTAATATGGAGATTTGCATGACGTCAACATCATAAGGATATAACCTTGAGCATATTTCTTTGACAAACTTGAGTTCATTTGCAGCGTCAAGTTTCGTGTGCGCAGGCAGGCGATGGACTTATGGTGCATAAAATTATTCACGATCTTACGAACCTTCATACAGTTCGTTGCATACTTGAGCTTATAGTGAGAAATTAAACACATGACCTCGTCAATTAAACTGTGGCTGTGACACCCAGTAAATATAATTAGCTTTGGGTGCATGGTTCAGATTCAGAGAATCAGAGTAATCAATTTCTAAATGTATTACATCGTGTGGAACACTGGGAGTATTTATTGAAAAAAAACATCTCTGTGTTGAACACTGAGTCTACGAAAAAGTGTAGATGCTTGTTTTCCGTGAGATTCTCATGGACTAGCAATGTGTATCCAATTTTAATACGTGTCAAAGTTCTTTCCCAAGATTGGTCTGTTTAATGTGGCATTCGGCACAGTAGTTAAGCTGTCGGTTTTTTAAAATTCTGGATAGATTTTCAGAGTTGCTGCTGTTGTTGAGTTCCCACACGTTTTGAACCGTTCTTGACTAGTGAACAAGGTACAATGGTTGGACAAAATGATAGAATCACCTAACATTTAGGAATCCTAATCTTTGAACATGTTATAAACAATCAAAACTTGACATCTTTTAATGCTTTATTGTTTATTATTGTAGCCATTTGATATTTGATTTAAATTAATTGTCTTATACAGATATCTGAAAGAAAAATTTGGTTATAACCTCATACGATGCCAGACCTCTAACTTTTAAAGAGGCCAAATTGTTGGTGCTCGTATGGCAGGTGCTAGTGTAACAGAAGCTACCCGAATGCTTGACGTTTCAAGAGGTACTGTCTCAAAAGTAACGACTGCTTTTGAAAGGGAAGAAAAAACGTCCTCAGGAAAGTTCAGGTTCGGTCGAAAGGTGAAGTTGTTTGAGAGAGATCGTCGGACTCTAAATCAAATTGTTAGAGAGGGTCGGAAGACCACGGCTCTTAAAATCACTGCGGACTTCAATGAACACCTACAGAACCCAGTTGCCACAAAACAGTTTTTCAGGAGCTGCGCAAATCTGGATTCTTCGGAAGAGCAGCAATTATAAAATCTATGGTCTAAAAGACAAATGTTTCGAAGCGCTTAGAGTGGTTTGTAGAAGCAGAATTGATTCGTCAAGCAGAGGAAAATGTGATTTTCTTTGACGAATCATCGTTTACCTTATTTCCGATCAACGGCCGAGTGTACGTTTGGAGACAGCCGGAAGAAACCTTTAACCCAGACAGCTTTTTCCCAACCGTACAACATGGCGAGGGTTGTGTGACGACCTGGGGTGCGATTTCTTGGAAATCCGCCGTTCCAATGATTTTCTTTCATGGACGAATTAACAACCAAGACTATTTAAGAATTTTGAGCGACTAAGTTCATCCTATGGTTTAAGCACTGTTTCTAGAGGGGAGCGCGATCTTTCAAGATGACAATGCCCCATTCCATACAGCTAGAATTGTTAAAGAATGGCACGAGGAACATTCTCAGGAAGTTGAGCGTTTCATCTGACCATCGCAATCTCCAGACGTCAACATTATTGAGAATTTATGTGCAGTTTTAGAGATTCAAGTCGATTTCGATTTCTGTCGATTTCTTCCGCCATCGTCCCTAAAAGAAATGGAGGGTGTTTTAATTGAAGAATGAGATAAAATTCATTTGGAAGTAATTCACAATTTATATGAATCAATACCTCGGAGAATTGAGGCTATAATTGGCTCAAAAGATGGACCTACACCATATTAAAATTTTTTTTTTTAATTTCCAAGATGTTTCCATTACTTTGTCCAACCCCTGTAGGTGCTTATTGATTATTTCATGAATCGGCGCAGCAAGACTAGTAGCTGGATTTCATTTTTCGTTCACCTACACTCCAACGAGGCTGGGTACCCAGCTCAGTGATATTTTACACGTTGCTGTGATTCGTCAATATATCTATTTACAAGTCGGTTACATGATGCGAAACCTATAATTGCCAGAATTACGATACTGGAATCTGTAAAAATAGAGCGAGATGGTTCCCATAAAATATTAATGGATGCCGAACTGTACACAGTTCAGCCGCGAAGCTACCTGAGTTATTCGGAATTCCTTGGGGATGTATGGTGTCCCAGCGCAATGGGCTCCAGATATCTTTGGATATTTCGCTTTCTTTCTTGGCTTCTATTTCGGCGCAATGTTAGAGAGGATAATTGTTCTTTTTAGTCTTTTTTGAAATGGATATTTCTCACGTCCTTGAATAAATTTTTTTGAAATGATATCAGGGTGACCGATTCTTTGTTGAGAAAACCTTAACATAAGATTGGATGGACGGTTGAAATACATAAACACTTTTTACTCAATAACTTCGTGGTCGGAAATGCTTCATTACAGAGTTATGACCGAAGATTTTACATGGCCACCAAGGTTTTCTGCCATTATGCCCCAAATTTCTACCTCTGGGGAAATTTTAAGAATTTGGTGCACGAAACAGCGATTCATTCCGAAGAAGACCTCATCGGTTTAACTCCTTCTTAAAGATTATTCGTTTAAACTCCTGGCGTTCTCGATCGCGTCCTGCAATCATTGCACCGGCGTTAGAACGCATGCATCGCAACAGATGGGCGTCATGTTGAATTTCTTGAATTGAATATCTTATAAAGCACATTTAAAAATCTTCTTCTTGTAGTCATTATTATTACAACTGATATGGTGTTTCTTAAGCTCATAGTGAAAATGCTCTCCTAACTTCTACATTTCAAGTTAAAGTCCTTACAACTCTTTAACGAAGTCTTTTTGTGAACACAGTTATTCAGTAAAAAGGGTTTTTCAACGTTCCCATCTCATGTTGAATTTGTTCAACTAAGTGCCGGTTAACCTGTATATAAACACACGCAAGCTGTCAGATGCAGAACTGTTTTGATGCATCCATTCGATTTTTAATTTGCAGTGTTTTGGAGGATAGCGTTGAAAATCAGTGTCGAATTTAAATTTAGTTCTCAACTTATATAAATTCTTCTTTATCTCCTTCGGATAACTTCATCGGGAATTTGGAAATATTTCTTTCTTCCTGTAAATGAGTTGCCCCTAATCTGTTATTTTCAAATTAGATGGTGGGCAAGGCTTCGTGGTGGCTAAAACGGCCCACAAAATTGCAATTCACCTCTTCACACAAGCCATTCGTTTTATACGTCATGAAGGAACCACCAATCAAAGCTCTAAATCATTTTTATCTAGAAAATAAGATTGAAACTTCTGTTTAATCACTAAGTAAAAAATGTGGCTACATAAAAAAGAAAATATAGATACGTCCCATTAAATTTGACCAATTTACTTTAGTATGTTAACATGTCATTTGGTAATTAATCCTTTCACTAAAAATATAATTTTGCATAGAAGAAGTTGCCCACAGAACTTCCACAACATGAGATTTAATAAAAGAATTCAGTTTTACTTGATGTGAAAGTTGGGTCCGGGATTTCGGCACTGCAGCTGCAATGTTTGGACGGACGTGAGAGAAGCAGGCCCACCATTTTTTTCAACACTCTGAAGTCTCAAGGATTTTTATAATTAAATCTTTCTCTACCAGAGTCTTTATAGAATCTAAAAAATTATTTAATATCACTGAGCTATGAGACTACATGGTAAAAAAGTAAAAAATCTCAAAGTAATTAATTTCAGGCCTCACCCACACTTAATTCCATTGGATTTTTACCTTTTCCTGATAATTGGAAATGTATACTACGAGCCACTGCAGCAGAAACATGCATTTTCACTAACAAAATCCAGTACAGGAGTTATGTTACACTATGTAGACAATTGAAATTCACACAAATGATATGAGATGAAAAACTGCAGTGGCACTTTTACAGCGTTTTTTTTGGCTAAGAGTGCTTGGTTACTCTCCTTCAACAGAAATAAAAAATGTTAGCCATTGCGTGTGTTTTATTTAGATTTCACAATCACTGGAAAGGAATTTCAATTCCTTTATTCTCAAGTTTATTTATACCAATTGATGGGATTAGTATAATTTTATCGACAAATCAAGATCTCGATTACAATAGGAAGAATCTCAATCCGGGTAGTGCAGATCAATAGAAACATAACTAAATAACTCATGTTGTAACTGTTATGTAGGAAAAGTATCATCTTTGTACAAACAACTAACTCATCAGTTAAAGCGTCATGGTTTTCATTTTGCTTATGATATTGATCTTTCTACCTTTGAATACGGGAGAAATTTTTTTTAAATATTTTAATTTAGACAGTTACAATATTTTTCTTAAGTGGTCACTAAACAGTTAAAACATAAGTCTCAAGTTCTTTATGAACTTTCTTATGTGAGAGATATAGGACCTTTCCTTTTGATAGCAATCTCACTTTCACTGGCAGTAGAAGACGAACATGTTCAGCAATCATATTCTTGCACATCCAAGCGAAAATTTTCGATTTCAATGGTCCAGTTTTGGTTAAATTCACCATTTCGGTCACACCTCGCACAGTAATAATAAAACCTCGCAAACATGGAAACTTTCAACGAAAAAAAAATGAAACTGCTGTGGAGAACAATTAAGGTCTTCTTTTAATTTAGTACGTGCAATCTTACGAATTAACAACTCCATCTGTAAAAGACGGTGAGGATTTTCCTTCCATCTGGAGATGCAAAGACATTTATTAACCAGCTGCTGAGGATGACAGTTCGTAGAAAAAAATAATCAACCAGTCCATCAATCAGTGCATATTCCACCAACTCACGAATCGCACAGTAAACTATTATTTAGATGTAATTTTCGAAACGTCAAATACATTTTGACCGTTTACAAATCTGATGAATTGTTTGCAGCACAGAAATTGCTTGACTGCTGTGGCTTTATCATTATCATGGATATTTGTACAATTAGTGTTGAATGGATACTCATATTAAAAACATCTTTAGATTTGTAGCAAACATTCCTGAAGTTTGGCAAGAACACTTCCTTCAATTTTGCGCTACACGTCAAGAATCTTTCTTTGAACAATATTGCCTGAAAGATGATTCTACTCATTACTTTTACGGCTTTCAATGATCATAACTTTAACCATTTTGTGTGTGCAGGAAAAATTAATGATTCCGCTGGACATGAGACTTGGACATCAGCGCAATTATTTTTGCGAGCCCAAATGAAGCTAAGTGAGCTTCTTCGAACACAGTCGTTAAATTTTAAACCATTTCACTTTTCGTTGAATAAGATCGTGAAATCTTTCAACATGATAAATGTTTTGAGGAAAAAGGAAGCTAATTTGTGACGCTGTTTTATGATTGCTCACTCGTCAGTGAATTCACCACGGCACAAGCGATCACAATGAGCTGATGTAAGCAACTAAGTAGCTCCGTGCGTTATGATAGAAAACTTTACGAGTCTGCAATTTTTCAAAATCTATTGTTCAATCTGGTTCCGATTGATATGCCACGAGTAAGCAGAAAAACAGTTCTTTTCGTTCAGTGATAAAAGAATGTGACATCTGTTTCCCTGTCTTGGCATTCGAACTGTCGCGTTCTCTTTCATTCTAATTCGTGCCAGTACTTTACATTTTAACATATTAAGAAGTTTAAAGTTATGAACGCTGATGTTATAAATGAATTAATCCCGAAAAAATGAAGCTGAATGCGTATATTTTAAATGAATAAACCACTTTAAGCGCTGAAACCGCTAGAGTAAGTAGGTTAGAAGGCGGTAGATTCACGTGATGTATAAAAATTTTCGCCTTAGATTACCGTGATGGCCTGTCTCTTGCAGCGTGCACATGACTCGATACGGTGGTTTCGAACCAATTCTCTAAATAATTACATTTATTACCATGTGGACGACACCCACTTTGATAATATATCAACTAAGATTCTTTGTGTTAAGACATTTAAAAGCCAAGGATATTTTTGTATCATCTTTAGTGGAAATAAATTGTTTTTCTTTCTAATGGTTTGACATAACATATTTAAAATGAGTTACTCGCTTATCCATCTCTCTTTGCACTCATCATGGGTTGAGAGACGAGATTATTTCACGTGTGTCTAACAATTCTTTGTATCCGTTGATTTTGAGCTACGCACTTACAGTGTCTCCCTTACTCCAGCATTGCTTCCAAGACCAAATTTTAGGACGATGTTTTTTCTAGAAACACATGTAGCCCCCATCTCTTTCGGGCAGTGCTCTATGATATAAAAACAGACGATCTCCAGTAGCCTCGTTTTAACTCGATGACAATTGATCGTTTCGGAGATGTTGTAAGATAAAACCTTTAACTTTTGAGCAGTTTGGTGTCGTCAGGAGTTTGTTTTCCGATTCTTTAGAAATTATGTAAAATGCTTTTAGGAACTTGGTGTTGAGAGATTTTACGCTTGTAAATAAAAGGGCAGTGATGAGCGTAAGTTCAGATTCAAGTGATCGAGGACGAATTAGTTGACATTGCCAGTATTGTATCGCATCGATGGAGTTACCAGTTAAATGTTGTGTCGGAGCTAAGGCAAGAAAACTCACGCATTTTCCCCATGAAATGACTTTGAGTTTTTTATTCGATTCAGTAAAAAAGGCCTGGCTCCACAATGATCAAGTGAATCATTAGTATTATTATTATTATATTCCTGGGTTTACCACCGCAGTCACACAAGCGTTGATTTCAGCAGTGATTCTCGGTTAAATAGGTTTGTTGCGTTAAGTTTTAGGTTGCACTTCCGTATAGGGGTGAGTTGGTTCTGGAGCAGCTATTCCTCTGCGTAGGCCAGCTTGAAGTCGCTTGACAGTCGGGCCAGGCCCTCGGGGTTTCAGCTGTCCGTCCATTCATAGCCGGGCGTCTCACCCGCGCTGAGACCCTTTCAGGCTACAACGTGGGCTGTGCTCGGCTGTTGTGTTCAAGTTGGACTGCGTCCTGTAACAGGATAAATCTCCACGGTCTTCCAGAGGGTGCTCTCTGTCATTTTTAGATGTAGTTGTAGAAGCTTATTTGTCTAGTAAAGTTATACAAAGGTCCCCCAAACCTCACCTGATCGCCATCTCCAAGGTACTCCTCCAAGGCATCCGGAGGACGTCCGCCAAACCAAAGATTCCGCGCAGCATCATGACACCGACACTCGACAAGTATGTGGTGCACTGTCAGTGGAGCCCCACAAGCCCCGCACGTCGGTGCCACGCCCCCCTCCATCAAATGTCCATGAGTGGCGTGCGTGTGGCCAATGCGTAGCCGGCATAATTTCACATCCCAAGGGCGGTTCTTCTGGTAGCTGGTAGCGAAGGGCACTGTTGATTCTTTTATTGATCGTAGTTTGTTGTCCGCTTGGGCTGCCCACTCCTCTGCCCACTTTCGATTCACCCTACTCTTTATTGCTGCTCTGTAGTCAGTTGAGGGAATTGGCTTTCGTGTGATGGTTTGCCGGCGAGTTGCCAGAACGGCGGCATTATCCGCGCGTTCGTTGCCCCTCACCCCAACGTGACTAGGCACCCAGCAGAGCGCAATCTGCTTCCCACTTTGCCGTATCGCCAGTTGGATTGCAAGGCTGAGGGGGTGTCGAGGTTTATATTGTGCAATCCCCATAAGCGCACTACGACAGTCAGAGACAATAGTTACAGATTCCGTGGAAGCGAAGGGGCGTAAAGTTCAGCTGTGTAGCTGGATGCTACTTGTTGGATCCTTTCAGATGTTTCACTATCCCCCCGTACTACAGCAAAACCAGTACCGAATTCATTACGAGAACCGTCCGTGTAATATATTGTGGACGTGCTGTGAGATGCCAAGTGGTCCAAGAACACCGATCGAGCTGCCATTAAGCCCACCTGCGATTTCCTCACACTGTACATCTCCCTGCACAATCTCAGAACACCTGCTTGCCAGGGCGGGAAGCCGTATGGCACATTGTCGAAGCGCACGTCGTAGTATTCCAGCAGATTTGTGGCTCTCACGTAAAATGGTCGGGGTGCCGAAGATTCTGGGGCGTAGATTTGAGGTGGGATATTTCTGAGTTCTTGAAGTGTATATGTTTTGGGGTTTATTTGCAGGCGGAGATAGTAGTTCATAATTTTTATTGCTCGATATTGTTCTACTGTCTTGGTCCCGGTCTCGCTGTGTAGTGAATCTATGAGCGAACTTCGGAAGGCACCAGCTGCTATTCTCAAAGCTGCATTTTGGATCGGTTGTATAGTATCTAATAGCGAAGGGCAGGCAGACCCATATGCTTCGCATCCGTAATCAATTTTAGGTTTGATTAGGGCTACGTATAGACGTAGCAACAGCTTTTTATCTGATCCGTACGACGAATGGGCGAGGAACTTCAGGAGGTTAAGCCCTTTAATGCATGAGGTCTTCAGTTGTTGAATGTGGGGTCGCCACGTTAGGCTCTCATCTATGGTTAAGCCGAGGTATTTGTATGTCTGCACCTGATTGATGTTTTCCCCGTGTAGGACCAGTTGTGGTGCAATTTAAGTACACCCCCGAACTCGGCAGATATGCATGATGCTTGTCTTGGCAGTAGAGAAGCGAAATCCAGTTCGGTCTGTCCAGCGCTCCAATCGGTTTATTGCGAATTGGAGTTGTCTTTCTAGCGTGTCCGTTCGGTGTCCAGCTATATATACGGCAAAATCATCCACATGTAGGGAGCTTTTTACATAGAGAGGTAAGTCTTCTGCTATGTCGTTGATTGCTATCAGGAAGCAGGTGCAGCTTAGCACACTACCCTGCGGCACTCCTTCCTGTAAATATTTTGTGTCAGAGAAGGAATTCCCAACACGTACTTTAATCTTGCGGTCGGTGAGAAAATTGTTGAAAAAGTGCAGCAGGTGTCCTCTGAGTCCAGTGTGGAGCTTTTTTATTATACTATAGCGCCATGCAGTATCGTACGCCCTAGCCAAGTCGAAGAAGATGACCAGAAAGTGCTGCTTCTGACCCATTGCTGCACGGATAGCTGTTTCTAGGCACACGACGTTGTCGGTCGTACTATGGAATGCTCTGAAGCCGTACTGCACGTTTGTAATTTTATTATTTGCTTCTAAGAAGAACATGAGCCGTGAATTGATTATTCTTTCCAGTAATTTGCTCAGGCAACTTGTGAGGGCAATCGGTCTGTAATTTCCTACGCACTACGGGTCTTTCCCTGGTTTGGGGATGGGGATTATTATTGCTGTTTTCCACTGGTCTGGGAACACATCGTGTAAAAAGATATAGTTGAATAGGAGTAATAGGAGCTGGTGGAAGGATTCATGCGCGCGTTTTACCATTGCATAGGTGATAGTATCCGATCCAGGGGCTTTCTCTTTACTTTTTGATAGGGCTCCGTGTAGTTCTTCTATATTAAGTGGGGCATTGTAGATGTCGTTGCTGTTTCCAAAACGAAGCACCTGGCTCTCCACTTTTTGCTTATGGGTAGAGAAGTTGGCGCTGACGTTGGAGATGTTGCTTGTCCTGGCTATGGGGTTTCCTATTAGGTTTGCAACTGTAGTCG
>JACJUY010000440.1:8037-49804 GCA_014220935.1 Platorchestia sp. MABIK | reverse complement strand
GTGGGGACCTTGTGGTGTGTCAGAGATCCCAGTCTCTTGTACAGTAAGTGGTTGCTTCTGGTGTGTCTTCTCTTGTGTCGTCTTCTGGGCCGAGTCCAAAGTTGGCTCTCTTCGGTGATTAGTATTTGTGTTGTGTCTCATATCATTGGATGTCGGATTGAAAGGCTCGAGTGTGTATTCACTTTGCAGTTGCAGCTCCTCGCGTTCCTCGCCACTCGCAGATGTGTCTTGCAATGGTTTCGGTGCCGCGGAGGTTGACAGAGAATTGCTTTCCGCATTTCCCGTCTGGGAGATGTCCATGAGGTCCGGGGGCAGGTTCAGGTCGTCACCATCAAATTGTTTTACGGTTTGGGGGGGGAGGGGGGGTTAGAGTTAGAAATATCCATGGTTAATAGGTTAAGTCTCACCTGTGCCCGGAGCCGGCACCAGCTTTGGGCGGCCGCCAACAAGGGGAACCCTTCTGTCAGGCTCACGCAGTCCTGACGGGCACACTCACTAAGCACAGGCATAGCTCCTGGCACGAGCAGATGCAGCAAGTTGTTGCGCTTGACTAACCAGCGAGGCGTTTCCGTGCCTCACTGGCGTTTAAACCGCCCCCCGCCTCTCCACCCGGCCATCGGCTAACCCTCGCCGCGCACGACTATCAAGCCGGCAGGTCGGGTCTAGGTTCCGGCCGGCCTTGCAATCAAATCCAAGGAGAGGTCAATGTGCGTCCAGTAGAGTATCCAGTTGTCAGCTTGGTTGTCAGTGTTGCCATCCCAGTTGGTCTGGATCTCGGCCCAAGCCTGTCTGTCATGGTTGAACCTGGGACAGCATAGCCTTGGGCTTCATTGAACACACAAGCCCCCTCCCCGCGACAAGGACAGGATGGCGCGAGGGGGAAGTGAATCATTCATGTGAACTAATCATGTTCAGAACATCACTAATGCCCCAGTTTCCAAGCTGTTCATAATGGAATAGAGCACTATGCCAGCGATACTGCTTAATAAAACAATAATTTTTTAACCCATTGATCATCATTACCTTACGCCGTTCGAAGGACTTAAAAAAGTGACGAAAATAATTTGTTGCGAGACTTTTATCGTCGAAGGTAAAAGAAGGAACAAAGCCAGAACATTGCAGTTCATTAATATAGCTACCTACAGTATTTATACTCGACGGTTAACAATTTTAAAATCCAATACTTGTTTTTTTTTTTGCATAACTTGCTATGTAGAAAATGGAATCATTAGAAAAAGTGCAAGAAAAAAATTCTGCAACAAAATTCGACCTGACTGATATTGCATTTTACAGAATGAATTACATAGAAAATAACTAAGTACCTAAAAACAACCATCTTTATTGCATGAAAGCAAGTCGAACTGATAGCACATTTAAAACCTAAATATAGGTTTTTAAATAATTACAAAACTCTGATTCTTTCTTTCAGTTCCGGAATTGTTTAACAATACACCACTGAATTCATTTATTACATCAAATAACGGAAGAAAGATTGAGTATTTCATGGATTAAATTTAGATTTTGCAGCCGATATGCCCAACTAATCGTTTTTTCTGGGAATTTGACTAATGAGTGAATGTAAATAATTAACGGATTCAAATAAACATGTTGACTACTTAAATAACCATCCGTTTTACTTAATGTGCTTTTCATGGATAACCTAAACAGGGGCGAAAAGTTTCTTCAAGATGAATTACCTCCCCTCAGGAAGCATAGGATAACAGGTTTAGGATAGTTAGGTTTTTCTATCCTATGCTAAGGGTACTGGAGCCTCCAGGGCAGACGCTGTTTGTTAACTTCAGCTATAGATAGGACTTCAATCTTTCACGCCCGAACTGCTTCTTTGTATTTCAAGTTTTCATCTCCCCTCAATTTTTTTCTTAACTGGCTGTTTCTATGAACAGTGTATCCTGTGTGGGAACACATCATGCGCAAAGATTAAGTTTTCTACAGTCAATACTAAATAGATTCTGCTCTTCGATCACCTTTTTCAAGGGCAAGGCGGAGAATTGAACCATCAAACATAAGAGATGAGTTCTCTAATCTTGACCGAGGATCATAGGCAAGTTGCGTTAGTGTAACTTTGCCTCCTGAATCTCGTTACTGTTAACTCATCTATGCAAATTCCGGTGCTCTGAACAGCGAGCGGTACCGGAAATGTAAAGCAGTGTCAGAGCGTACAATATTTCTTTACACCAAAAACAGAAGAGAGAAAACAATTCGCTGGATTACTTTGCCTATCTTTGCACGGATGTAGGGAATGAAAACACATTTTATTTGAATAAAATATATTATGGAATCGGAATACAGTACAATCGGAAAATATTGCGCGGCATGAGCCGGCCTCTGGAGTGTCCCAAGTGCTACCATTTAGTCTCCACGTAACATTTATTATCTGCTTTACTCGCCAAAAAAAGTTGCAAAGTGCGTGTGTGAAGATTCCTACAGCATTATTTTATAACGAAAGTTTTCATACTTTCTGTTGCGCGGTTTCCTCGCGCAACCGAGCACCTGTTTGGGTCCTAAACATCATTCACTAAATGCGTAAAAACTTTGACTTCGAGACCAAGCGCTATGCGATTACTTACAATTTGTTTCAAAATTTCAAACAGTTCACTTTGTTAAGAACACGAGTGTTTACCTACACACCTACAGGACTGTTGAGCATGGCTTTTGAAATTATTGATGAGGAATGGACTGAACTACAAAAATGGTGATCAAGTCAAAATGCTTCGAAGAGATTGAACGGCAGGTGAACAGTGGTAAATAATGAAAAATACTAGAAATGATCAACAAAATCACTGAACCTTAGCTAATCAACAGCGTGAGGAGTACAAATTTCATAAAATTCTTCATCTTAATAAGAAAGGCATTGAACACAACTATAGTATGAAAAAAGCTACTCTCATTTTATTGCACCCATGTAATAAGTAAAAATCAATACACTCGAGACAAAGGTTTTGCAATCATTCTTGTGTAAAAAGCGTTCTTGCATCACGAAGAAAAACAATTTTATGACGAAGTGTGGATAGAACCAGCGAGGAAGAAAGACTCGTGAAGCTGCGCAGTTGACCGCCGATTTTGTAGCCCGTTATTGTTTCAAATGAAAATGATGTTGGTTCTGGTAAAGAAGCCGTTCTCAGGAGAGTGCAAGTACCTTGGTACAGTTTACTTAACTCGGTCAACTTTCTCAGCTGAGACGGAGATCACGAGTGCGCCCATCATCGGCTGGTCAAGTTAGTTTACTAATCAGAAAGGAAGACTTGAAGATTATTCTCTGTGCTTGTCGGTAAGTGAGAATGCTGTTGCTCGGTTGAGCCTACCCTGAAATTGAAGATATCTCGCCATGCATTAGAATGGATAAGTGAGTTTAAGCCTCCCTAACTACAACAAAAGTGTTCCGAAGAGGGGAAAAAGGAAGGTACCATTTAGAATGGAGTTAAAGGAATAGTGAATCAATACACAAAGTGTGTTCCCACACAAGATCTCCTGAGAATTGAAACTGTTCGTTCGAAAGAAGTTTGTGGCACGAGAGAAAGTTAAAACAAAAGAGTAGGTGCTGAAAAACAAGCAAAATAGTGAACCAAAAAAAGATAGTCTGTAACAAAAAAAAAAACTTATTCTATTTCAACAAAAGGAAACCCTACCTAATTTTCATCTCGGGACCTCACATTTTCCCCTGGAAGTGCTAATTCTCATAGATTATCAGGCCATGCAAACGCTAGCGATGAGTTTATGGTCGATCGTTTGAGAGATTTTAAATATTTTCTCAGAAGTCACAGGTGTGTCAACTAAATTATGTTTCATAGCTAGTAATAGCTAAAATTTACCACACGTTACATCATTGGAATTTTATATCTGGTAGACTACACTGTTTAATTAACTCAAGAGTCCTCTAAAATAGAACTGAGCCTAAAAGTAGTTTGAAATTAATGACAAGGCAGATACCACAGACATGACAATTCACATGTACTGAACAATTCACGCATTCTGGCTCACTGCGTTAGAAACGACAGAATTTCCTGAAAGAAAAACAGTTTTAATGATTTCCTCATGTGACTTTCTGCCAAGAGGCCGTCGCGACACTATCATGCAGGGTTCATAAGGCAACAACAGCACCTTATCCCAGATTGGTCAATACACGAGAATGATTACATCACAACTGGCTTTGGTCTTACAGTGAGAGCGGTTGCTTTGTGTTTCTGACAGAACGGAGACGGCAGTTCAAACCGGAAGCAGAGGAGGGAAGATGAAGCTACACATCTCCATAAGGATCAATTGATTATTATAAAGTTTTAGCCTCCCTTACCACAACAAAGCTGGTCAAAGAGAGGACTTCTCTTTAGGGTCTCAGTAGCAAGAGAGAGCGTTTCATGAAGTGGGTTGCTCGTCACTGCAGCATGCAGTGTGCTATAAATCTGTATAAAAAGTAAATAACGACCTTACAGATTAAAATACGTGAAGCATAACTGCAAGAGCGCGGTGGGTTAATTAAGGCAAGAAGACAGTCAGATAAAATAAATAGAAGAACAATCCTGTTCTTTTGATAAAAGTTGGTTGGCTCGCTTTCATAAATGAAAGTCGTTCCAAAGAGCCAATGTAATTGCATTGAATATTTATTAAGAAAGTTAGAATTTACCGATAGTTTTTGGCGAAAGTCACGCAGCATCCTCTTTTGAGAACTTTCGACACAGAATGTCTTAGAGTAAAATATCTGAGTGTACCGATACACCCTCAAAAGCTGACCTACTTATATTGATGCTACACTGTAGTCTTACATCGGCACAGACGATGTACTGAATATTACCCATACCTGTCCACTAGCGCACATTCATAGTGCAAGTAAGTCAAGCAAGGATTGAAAGCAAAAAAAAAAGTCATTAGATAAGAATGATATTATAGAACTTATGCAAAACTGTTAAAGCTATTCGTAAATAAACACTTATGTTAATCATTCTACCGCTAGCATTAGGTCGTCTACATCTATCTTTGACATCCCGTACGATCTCTAGAGAAATCTAAGGAAAATACCAACACTTTACCTGCCTACTTGAACACCGCAAATAGAGCACTTGAAGCGTGTCATTCCTTTTTTCCACACCTGAATAAGATCTATACCCAATGTTTCTGTCAAACAGTAACGGCTGCAATCACAAGTAATTACGTTGTTCCTCACTAAGTAGCACTCGCTTTTTGTCAGTAAATCGTAGGATAAACTTCGTTAACAGCACAATCGAGAGTGCGGACCAAATCAAAGCTGAAAACACCTCTGATGATCGTAAGGCGAGCTAGGATCACTATCGCTCGAGTTTACCAAGGTGTCGCTGAAGGAAGTTGGTAGCAAGGGAAACCTCTAATGATCTAATTTCTTCAAAGAGTTCTAATGAGAGCTTGCCCTACGACTGTTTTCCTCTGCCTGGAGGCACACTAAAATGAGTAAAATGAAGAATTGGTCAGTGATTGCTACGGATTTGTTGCAGACATTCACACGACCAGAAGTTTTAATACTCGTTTATATACTAATATCAAGCCTGTAAAACCTAAGCAAACCACGTTGAAATCATAATCATTACGTACTAACCAGTAACACATGGGATTATTGTAACAATTCAACATATTTGCTCCGGGTCTCCCTACCGCTAAATATACCAATTTTCACTACTGTAGTCTAGCTGACGCTACACAAGCACGCAGCAAGCAACGCTCAGCAACACACGCAGTGGGGCACATGAATGGACCGCATGAGCAACATGTTTCGTTCAGCCTCGACTCCCATCACCTGGTCAAGCACAGCGCGTTCAAGGCAACACTCATTATTGGACAAATTATCCAAGAAACACGGAAGAATTAAAAGCGCACTAGGCTATTTATTCCACAATTATAGTAACAATAAATTGCCCAAGTGGGGTAAGCGTTCAACAATACCTTATATTTTTAATTTGCGCGATAGCGAGAGCTAGAAACTGCACGAGAAGTTTACTACTTTTTCACACAGAGTAACGTAGTATCAGAAGAATTTTTAGAGACAGCGCAACATCAACTGTAAGGAGTTACATGATACCAAGAATGGCGAAACAAGATCAACGCAATACGTAGGACATAATGATCAAGTCCTCATGGCGTTTCTGCCACGGTTGCTATTTCATCATTAGACAACTTGGTGGCAACAAACGGGTGACTCGTACGGAGAGTGACGTCTTTATGACTTTCAGAACCTGTTATTCTCGAAAATATTAACAAGCGCAAAGTGAGTGAGAATTTTCTTATTGAACTTTTATGAAAATAGCAACGCAATATGTATGCTTTCATTTGTCCTGATTTGATGCCACCGAGTTGTAAAAATTAGGCTCAGCAAAATGGGTCACAGCATTTTTCACTACGTGTGTTTCTAGCACAGTATGGTAGCTTTTATAAACTTAGAAGAGCTCAACTTCCCTTCTTTATAAACATTTTATCAGGTCTAAGACCTTACTCTCTGAGCTATAAAAATTTCAAAGCTTATAGCATGTGTGTAACGTTAGCATATATGATTATCCTGAAATAGGAGATGAACAGAGTTGTACTTTGGTCTGTATTTGCGTTGAGTCAAACTATCGGTTATTAATAAGAATCATCCGGGAAATCACGGGATTGTCAAAAATAGCGGAGGTGTAATTAAAGTGAATGGATTAGATCCAAGCAATTAGCAAGTTATTATCCACTCAGAATGTTCACCGACATAAAGCGCAATGGCAAGACGATGACAACTCATACACGAATGGTCAAGTCGTTAAGTGCACATTCTGAAACAGTTTGCAGTCTTCTGAGGCTTGAAGCAAGTTTTTAAATTTATGTGGTTTTTCCGAAAAGGTAGACTACAACCTACGTCATGCTACCTGAGGTGGAAGAGCAGGTACGTCTGACAGACAACGCTGAAAACAGCCACAATTTCCTACTACAGGACATCAGCAATCAGCCTTCAGAAATTTAACAAGAAGATTAAAATGAGTTAGTTTTAGCCTCTCTAATCCCGATAGAGGTGTTCTTGACAGAAAAAAAGAAACGCACCTTTGATTTTCACATTTAAGAAACGGGAAGTCATGCACAATGCGTGTTTTCGTCCCCTAAATATAGAAACAACAAGAATGAAATAAACTCATGAAACCAGATGGAAGTTCAAAGGAAAATGAATGGTGAATAGGTGCTGCACAAAGGGACAGCAGTGAAGCGAAAAAAAAGTAGTCCATAACAAAGCAAAAAATCTGTTTATTTCATCGAAAGGCCTACCAAATGTTCAGCTTATCGGGATCTCACATTTTCCCCACGAGAGCGCGAATTCCCAGGCATAAAATAGTTGCATCTCCCCGGAGATGTTTTGCAGGACATCGCAGCCAAACTTACAAGATGTGCGCAGAAGAAGTTTTGCACCTGTCTAGGCACACTGAAAGGCTTGGTCCCTCAGGATCAAGTCCCATAAATTCCTTTGAACAAACGTACCGAGTCGTAAGTATCATAAGTATCTATGTATCTACAATACACATTCAACAGTAGTTCTGTGCCTTCCAAAACATTTTTCCAATCCATTCTCTTTTGAAAGAACATGCACGGCACCACTCTTATGAGTGTTTACCAAGCGGCAATTGCTGGGATCGGCTACATCGCAACTTTTTTCAACACACAACATAGAGATATTACTTCAATTGCGGCCGAATTTCGAGAGTTAAAAGATCTAGAGACTTGTGCCATCAATGACAGGTAGAATATGACTTGAGTCGACCCAAAACCGAACTAATTGACTATTAACAACTTTTTAAAACATTTTTTGGGAGGCAGTCAATAGATATAGAAAATGCAAATATGACATAAAATTATTGATAAGCTCGGCGGTTAAAAAGAAAAGTTTCCAATTATGTGAGAACCAAATAATATTCAGGATAACAAAAGTGAACTAAAGCCCAGCCAACAAAGAATACCCTGACACCGACACCCATCAACAGCGATGAACCAGCTACCACGCAATACGGTATGCAGGAATACACGCTCGTAAAGTCGGCATGTGATAGTGGGACGTCATCGTAAATAACCGGGCAAGGTCAGCACAAGTTCTGAAATATACCTCAAAATAATTAATGACGGAAAATAACATTACCATTATAAGAACGTATTTAACTCGAATCCGCTCGAAGAGTGTTTCAAAAGCCGGAAATTAAACTCAACGGAAAAAAGAAAAATGAAGCACACAATTCAGAGCTCCTACTTTCTCCATGAAAATAAAAGTAGGGAAATGAACAACCAACATTATTCCTCCTGCGGAGCCCAAGTTCCATAAAGTATGGAGGAGGAGAAGAAGGAAGACCACATTATTCCCTCTCCCCTGTGAGGCTAGGGAGTCTCTCAACACTTCCTTCAAGGAGCGCCAGTCTCCTAGAGCGTTTACATATTTCCTGCGAAGTGGTCACCGGTGGTCACTTAAGTGATTTACATAGCGCTGCTGACCCACCTAGCTGAAGTCACTAACTCATTTTTTATTAATACGTAATGAAAGCTAAATAAACGCCCAATCCAGTTAATGTTCGCCATTTTCAAAGTTAATTACCACAATTAACTTCAAAATCAAACTGAATATTGAAATTCAGTTTAACCCATCGCAGTTAACGTGTTGAATCCCTAAGCCAAACCGAAGGATAATCCCCTACGCCACATTACCTAAGGGGGTTATGAATAACAGAATGTAACCTATTATTAATATACGTTGCATATATAGACAATGGATAGCAGATATAATTCTAGATGAAAATACTTATAAGAGAGACAACTAAATTCTAAGCATCATGAAATACCAAATATATGTTTGGGAGCAAGCGAACACAGAAGCAAATAAATTAACGGTAACTAAATTGACATCAATGAATCGCCGGACGTTCATGATACGCCCAACCAAGGAAAGCTTTAGTAGCTCCACCGAAATATTCTAATCAGCATCGGGAACAGCGCGAAAGACTTCGATTATAAAAACGTAGAGCAATTCCAGCGCGACATGCGACTTGACACACTATCATCTACAATAATGCATTTCAGTTACCGAAGCATCAAATTTAACAACTAGATACAATTAGTTTTCATACTAAGTATACACTTATTGCCACGCTTACCGTCCCCAACATTGCTTATTTCTTAAAGAACTTAAGACTCTTACCATCACTACTATCATTGTTCATGTGATTCAGTTCCCCTGAATCAAAGACACACTTTTGTTTGCTTTTACTTGAGGAATTAAAAACTCATGCCTGTAAGCCGAAATCCACAACTGCTACCCACAAATATCCAGATACAGAGAACGAAAACACTGATTAAAATATGGGGGATAATTTTTATTTAACTCATAGTGAGGAGTTCATTCTAATTCACGGTTTAATGAGAGACTTCAGTGAATAGGAAACTCAGCCATCACAATTCTGCTTCTTTAGTGCGAAATTATTTCGTTTCTTCATGCCTGCAACATCCGGCACACAGAAGTTAACACTCAGAAGATAACAAACGAAGTTAGTGAACTGAAATTGAGCCTACTGGCTCCCCAAATATAGTCTAAACAATTCGGAAAGTCTATTATTGATGGTATATTCATTCAAATCTTATATGTCTAATGAACACTTTTATATACAACCAAAATTTTTCCCGATACAGCTCGCGACTGACGCTAGAGTAAAACAGTAAATTTTAGAGTGCTCGTAACAAGCCATGAGGCAGGGCAACACACATTTTACCTATTCTTTTAAATAATATGAATGAAATCACACTTGTTTATGCAAAATAGTAGAGCCACAATCACACTCACGTTACTGTATTACCTTTCTTCACCCCAAATCTAAGACTAGTAAACATACAAGTTTTTACAATGAAGCTATGCAAGTTTTAAAGCAGAGAAGACACAAAACACACAGGGCAAACTTTCAGAAAGCCAATATATTACGGAAAGCAAATAGAAATGGCAATCGATGAGCTTTGGTTTCACACATTCTTCTTTAGGATTAGACTTCGCCTCTTAAAACTCAAGAATGTAAACTAGGTATTAGAATTTGATCAACTAAACAGGTGCTTAACTTTGACACCAGCATTTGAGGTCATTGATTGTTCACCTCTTTAAAGCAGCATATAAAAAAACACACAGAAAGCTCCTTGAATTCCTCCGCTAAATGAATGGATTAGTTAGTCTCAAGCAAGGTATTTTCATCATCAAATATCAGACGAAGCTTTGAAAACTCTATTTAGCACGTGAAGCGGACATAGCTCACTCTGAACAGAGCCATCCTTAGATCTTAGAAACGTTAAGCATCACCATAAATATGGAGCTCCCTCAGATTAACAACAAATCAGAATAGGTTAAAAAAGAACCACAGCAAAACTAAACAGGCCAAAAGCTTCAACTCTAAATAACGCAAAAAAGTTCCCATAAAACTCAAAGCAACACATTCTCTACTGACCTCAATGAGCAAACAAGCATTCAATATTGCATCAGACAATTTGCCAAAGAGAAAAAACAGAAAAATTTTAGTTACAAAATTGGCTGCAGTTTGGTCGATACCACAAACACTCGTAATTATAATAGCCAAAAGTTAAATGATGCCCAAATTGCTTCTTGACGTTCAAAACAGCCAATACCTACCGGCACCCAACACTTGTACTCATTTGTCGCACTATTCTAGCAACTGAGGTAAGAACTCGTACTGTAACATCCAACCTATAGAACTTTGGTTTCACCTACCTTCAAAAAAAGTCATAGATATGAAGAACTTGAATCCTTCCAAATTATGAAATAAAATTATCCGCATGAAAGGGAAAAAGTTTCATGGCGCCATCTTCGGTAGCAATCTCATTGCACTCTAGCTTCAATAAACTATACTTTTTATTTTCATTTGAAAGAATAATTACTGCTGTGAAATAATTCTTGAACCAGGATGCACACGAACGTGTAAAAATGGGAAAAAGAACATGTCAAAAGGAGAACTAAAAAATTCCAATAAAGCACAAAATTTAATTCCCCAGTTTTGAAAGACAACGAAAACTTTAGAAACGTATTCTGGATTGAGCATTACGACATAAAAGCAGTAAAGAACAATGAATTAATTATAGAGACATTTTCAAACTATTGGTGCTATTTTCATGCACAACGCCCTGAAAAAAGCCAAAATTTGAGAAATAAACATTCATTAACAATATATTGAGAGCAAAGGAGATATTACTTGAAGTAATAATTTGAATATTTACTTAACGAAACCGATTTATTAATAAATTAAAGAAATCACACAATAAATTAATTCTGAAGCTCTTATCTACAACAAAAACATGCTGAAAATAACTTCACTGCGTACCCATGAAATTAGTTTCACGATAAACCCAGGCAATTTACCCAACAATCACAGCTGAAGCAGGTCGTTCGATAATATGTATCATTTAGAATTTTTGACTGTTCACTAAGAAACATTGTGCAAGTTTTCCACTTATATGGGCAGTAAATAACAATAAAAACGCAAGTAACTTTCAGGACCTTTTTTAAAAATAATTACGATTCAAATTTCACATCATGACCGTCCTAAAGCGCCGTTTGATCAAGTCATTCTAGTGAATCACTGAAGCGCATGCATAGGCTCGTGTGGATAAATAACGTGCGGTATTTACTACATAAAAATAATACGGTGCGGGTATTGTTTCATGCGCCTAATATGCAGTACAGCTAGAAAATGTAAAAAAAAACAGGAAGATAATTAAAAGTTGAACATCGTACGCAACAAGAGTTAAAATCTCAATATAACAAAAGGCAGTCCAAAATAGCAGTAAATAAAATGAACACAAAGTTGTACTGGAAAGAATACGAGCAGCAAGAATTATTAGCAAGAGTTCGAGGAGGGAAGTAAAGTTTAAAGTTCAAGAAACAGAACACAGATTTCATAAAGGTACTATCGCCGTCGCATAACTAAACGCTGTTAAGGTGAGACAGCTCTCGTTTGGGCGCCGTGCGGCGGAACACAGAGCTGGTGTCCGGCTGTTACTGACCATTTTTGGGGCATACACACATTACAGCATGGCAGATAGTATCGTACAATCGAAGCGTAAATTTCTAAAATGAATGGAAATCCGTAGAGAACTGTCGTTCAACGTCGCTGTACATACATGGGGGATGAGTCGTTAGCATTTAACGAATTCAACCAATCTAAAAATAAACAGAGAGAATTAAATGAATGCATTTTGACACTGTGCATTTATGCGTTATAAATGAAAGCTTGAAAATTTCTTGCTTATCTTAGAGGCCAACATCGAATAGATTCAATTTAACAAGAAACAAGCGAGAAGACCAAAAACATATAGAAACAAAATTTTGCTCAAGCTTTAAGCACCTAACACTTTTTCCAGCCCAGCAGACATCTCATACTTCCGGACGTCCTCGATGGCTACCAGCCTGGTTGCGCTAACAATTGTCGGTTTGCATACATCGGTCAGTAAGTAATGTCGATAATGAGTTATAGGTCAACACATGTAAACTTCAAATTACACGTAATAAATTGATCCCAGTTATTCATTATTTCAATCAAGCATTGCAATAGTTGAATTACTAAAGGAATTATCACCATAATATGCTGAGGCTCGCACAAGGTGATATCGTACAATTCGATGGTCGTCTGCATTTGAACTCTAAAGGACTTCTTATTTGATAGCAAAGAATTTAGAATCATACCAACTTAAAAAACAGAAGCTGATTCGCTTCACAGTTTTCATAACGCAACAAGCAAAAGGAAACATTAATTTAATATGCATCGCAAAAAAAATCGAACTCAAATCAGACGACCACAAAAAAAAAAGTTGTAGATGCAATGGAAGCCCCAGTTATCAACAAACCTTGAAAAACGGATAGGCTGGACTCGATTTGGTTCGTCATTTGATTTGGATAACTGTTCAACGCTGAACAGAATTTGGTTGAAGTTTTTAGGCAAGTGGTCACCTGCCGGTGATAAACATTCTAAAAGCCCAAAGCATCTTTCCCAACCACTCTCCTCTGACCCCCAGGCCTCATAAATTTCAGCTTCAGGAATGATCCTTACAAAGCGAGTCTCAGTAACGTGGTGAAGCAATAGATTTTGTCAGCACGGAAGCAACCAAAAAATGATTAGTGAGGCACGAAAAAAAATCAACGCATGATTAATAAATACATGAAACAATATCAAGATATCAAGCCTGATCGATTGCAAATCCAAAATATCCGCACAAAATCAACGGTGGTTGTGTTAACCCAAGTGAGTCACGATATATTTAAGAAAACTATAAATTTTAGGAAATGATAAATTTAAGGACATGATAAATTTAAGGAAATTATAAATTTAAGGAAACGATAAATATCAGGCATTACCAACACAAGAGGCTTCGATATAAATATTAACAATAACAAACAGTTTTGTTAAAAATGATCTCTCATACGAAGCGAACACAGATTCGGTTCAGCAAAACAATTTTCAAAGTGCAAGTGTTTCGAAAGAGCTAAATGAAGAGCAGCTATCATTGCGAGTCGCACCATGGTGGCGGCGAAACAATACGTTTGAAAGAAACACCCATCCCCTTCTAGACTGAATCAAATCAATCCAGATTGCGAAGGAAGAGAGTGAAAGTTAACTTTTCTTTGCAGCAGAACCCAAACGGATCTTATTGCTCCAAAAAATAAATTTCTAGTATCTGGCTACTTTCTACAGAGGGCAAAATCCCATATTATATAGTTCGATGACAGGACTTCTACTGTAAAAAAGACTTGGGCGCCCACACTGTTCTAAGAAAAAGTACAATTATTTTATGAAACGTTTTCCCGCATAAAACACATTATTGCTCTGTTCAGCGGGTCACCAGGACCTGGCGACATCTCTCAAAACATAGGGTCTGAATAGATGTATAATAGCTATTATAATTTTAACACAGGAAGTGTACCAGCAAACCACTAAAGATAATACGTTCTTCCTTATTCCCGTCGCTCTAAAGTCGAGGTAAGTTTATTCTCCAAGTTTGATTTCGATCATCCCCTTCACAACGTTCAGGTACGAGTGTTCATTGAATAATCTATAAATGTGCAGGCCTAATTTGCTCATGCTATTTCTCAGTTAAGGCTTAAATACAGCTACTATTTGACCAATTTCAAGCGTTTATTATAAATATACTAAAGAATATAGTTTAATCGTGTTTCTCTACTTCATACATAGAAAGTCGTTACTTAACATCGTAGGGATAATAATAAAAACAAGAATTTTCTTGACGAAATAACAACGCATGCACCAATGCAGCACCAAATAATGCAGCTGTGCAAGCAGGCGCAGCGCTTCCACTGCACACTTCAGCAGCTGAGTGCAAAGCCAGCACGGTGCAGAACTCTGCACTTCTGTGCCTGCTTTTAGCGACACGCTGCTGCTCTTGAATGCTATAAGTGCGCCACAACAGCGTGACCATGGAAGAGCACATGGAGTACACAGCAGTCGAGTAACAAGCTGGTCAAGTGATGGTGCTAACGTTACAATGAAGGCTACCAAGCATGAGCGGTAGCGGTCACGCCGTACCCGTGGTCGCTACAACAACAACAATGAGGAAGGCAGCTGGAGTAATGCAGGGTGCGCGGCTGTGCCTCCACGTCCAAACAAGTCGAGAGGCAGCGCCGCATTTCGTCTCTAAGGCGGCCTCACTTCTGACCAGAGCTCTGTACGAAGATGTCAAAAATCAATTTCTTAGCTGTTGAAAAGTTCCAAGTGCATTGAGCTTTAAAAATTTCGTATAGTTTAATGAGTATTGTTAAAGTTCGAGTGAAGGTATGGATGACTGAAAACATTTATTAGGCGAGTTTGATTAGTACACACAGAGGTAGAAAAAAGGATGATGTGATGTTTGATGAGGAGAAAGGCAAAGAACCAGCAGTGAAGAATGGTAAAGCAATCGAAAGCTAAAAGAATAGGTGAACGATTTCAGAAATGTGGGATAGAGTTGGAGAGTCAGCAGGACAAAGGTGGTTACAGGCAAATCTGGAGCTACTAATGAGGGTGTTTATCAACACGAATATGCGAGGTAGTATATTTTAATGAATAAACTTGAAAAACGTCACGGGACCAAAATACGTGAGTAGGATACGAGGTCGTTCTATAAAGACGGGCAATTTTAAAGATATAAATCGCAAAGGCTAACAAAATAAAAATTATGATAATTTTATTAGTTACATTCAGCTAGATGATAGAAGCTTCACTCACTACACAGTTAGCTGGTTGAAACTCATCTATTTGGCTACGTCACAGCCAGCAGGCTGAAACCGCAAGCACTCAAAAACACACATTGTAAGCTAAATAGTTGAAGCATCAGTTACACTAAAAGCCAGTTCGCCTTACCAAGTTATCTACGCCATCAAGCCGAAGCCTCACCTCGTCAGCGGCTTCTCCCGCCATCTGGTAGTGGTGACGGCGGAGATGCGCCAGCTTTTCACGCTGCTCTTCGAGCTTCTTCTCAGCCTCCAGCACCTTGACGAGCGTGTCCATCTCCAGCCGTTTGGTCTGGTGCAGCGACAGCTGAGAGAAGTCCAGGTCCACTGTGTGTGTCATGGGAGAAGTCAAATATATAAAAATCTCTAATATTTTCTACAACTAATCAATGAAGAGTATCTCATCATGAGGAAGTTTCATTCTGCAGTTGTTTCTTTTTATCGATTTCATTGTTTTTATCATGAAATATCAAATGCTGAAATGCTGATCAATTTAGAACAGTAAGTTTTGAGACCTCCTAACCCGCTAGGGATCTGCATCCATTTATAATACAATGAATAACACGAAAAGCCCAATCCATTAAAGTTAAATACTTGGGAACGGATTACTGCATACTAGGAACTTCAATGTGCTTCCAATCCTGCATTCTTCACATGAATCGGCCTCAAGTCGCTTTTGTAAGCAGCAGCAACCTATTGGATAAGTCAAGTAATGCATTCCGCATCACAGATCCATAACCCAAATAATGAACCTAGTACCTCAGTTCCACAATCTAAGTAATGAATCTAGTTACACAGTTCCACAACCCAAGTAATGAATCTAGTTACACAGTTCCACAACCCAAGTAATGAATCCAATATCACATTTCCATAACCCAGGTAACGATATTAAATATCACAGTTCCATAACCCAGGTAATGAAACTTAGAATCACATTTCCGTAACCCAGGTCCCGAAGTCTAACATAACAGTTCCATAAACCAAGTAACGAAACCTAACATCACGCAGCTCACCAGAAGAAACTCGATCTCTGCAGTTCTCAGCTGTAGCGACGAGAGTGCCGGTGAGGGAGGAAATGTTCTTGGCAGCGGAGTTGACGTTGGAGAGCGCTGTGCTGTCAGCGTCGGCCTTCACACGAGACGCCATCACCAGCTGCATGCTGGACGCGGCAATCTCCCGGGAAGACACGATCACCTCCTCGAACCTGCCTCCCTTGCACACCACGGCATCCGCGGCGCTCCTGTGCCGTCAGAACACATAAGAAGAATGTCAACAGTACGAAATGTAAGCGATGTAACGAAATGTAATGATAAGATTAACTATGCAAATGCGTGGATTCAAGTGGATGAAAGTTGAGCGTGCTTAGCGTTTTGTGATATAGTGAGACAGGACAAAATCTCTGCGACTCAGGTAGGTTGAACTTGAAAATGCATAATATATAACCAAGCTTAAACACTTCAGGTCTTAATGTTTGAAATGAAATGCCATAATGTATTAGACAATTACGTATAAATGTGAGAACACAAACGAGTGATCCATTGCAGCATATCAGAAAAGATTCTTAACGATATGAAAACAAAATGAACGCACTTGTACAAACCAAGAATGTCAATTTGGTGTAGTTTGCGTTTATCGGTGCAACACAGGACTTCCACATTGAAAAATATTTTTACAACTGATTCAAATGCTAAGTAAAACTACATTTATGACAAATTTCAACACGGCTCCTCCATAAGAAAAAACGGATGTACTTTTAACAACTATGAACTTATCCGGATAATTTTCAGAGCGCTTGTTTATTCAATCTTTATTCAAAGAATGAAATATGTCTGAACAAATTAATACAAACAGCGGTGTTAAACACTAAGACAACTGCTGCTAATCACAGAAAAAGCAAAGTTTAACTTTTCTATTGATAATTTTCTATTTTATAAAATAACGCATTTTTTTATTCATTAAAACAACACATTTTGTGTTTTTTTAAATTTGCATTTCATATTCTGTAAAACAGCGTATCGTGTCTTCTTCAAATCAACGCATTTTGTTCTGTTTTAATCAACGCATTTTGTTCTCTTTTAATTAACGTATTTTGTTCTCTTCAACTAAACGCATTTTGATCTCTTAAAAGAAAAAACATTTTGTTCTCTTAAAAAAAAGCATTTTCTTCCCCAAAAAAAAAAAAAATTTTGTTCTTTTTAAATTAACACATTTTGTTCTCTTCAAAAAAAAAACGCATTTTATATTCATTACAAAAGCGCACTGTGAAGATGAAACTCAAGTTCGCAGCAGACAGCACAGCAGCTGCACACCCACGACTCACATCAGCGCCTGGCACGCGATGGCCACGGACTTGGCGCCCGAGATGAGCCCTTGCGTCCAGCGGTGGTTCCTCTTGTAGAAGTCCTTGGGACTCGCACCTCCTCTGCCTTTCTGCACCACCTCCTGCTGCAGCTGGGCTGCGCGCACCACCAGCACCTGCACTGCTGACAGCAGCTCCATGCACACTCCCAGCAGTGACTCATTCACCTGCGCAAAGAAAATTTCAAATTTACCAGTTGTTTGATCAGGTAGCGTACATATCTGACTCGGAGATTGGAGCCCAGAATTCGAGTTTTGAAGTGGTTTGATGTCATGATGCTGTTGGCCTCTGTGATTTCAAATCTAATCTAACTACCCGAGGGCGGGAGTTAACAAGAATACGTCTTCATGGAATGAATTTTTGTTTGACACTATGTTCTAATTTGAAAACTAAAATGATATAATATGTAATTTAACGAAGTTACTCTATAAAACTGAAACACGTTGCCTTCCATTGGAAGGGTAAAGAGCTTGATAGTTTAGTCATATTATGTAAAGCTATCTATGGTTTCAAACATCAAATGGTGGTCCACATCTAAATTTATGAAATAAAAGGTGCGTCGTATATACTACACATAAGCTAACAGACCAAACTCTTTTGACTTCAACTCCAACTTAGATGACCTCAACACGTCAGGCTATAATGCCACCAGATCACAAAAAATGTTAGCTGAATTCAATCAAACTTAAACGCCAGAGAATGAGTTTATTTCAAATTATCATTTTTATAGTGTGTTATTATTAAATTGTACTATTAAATGACTTAATAAAACCAATAGTCCAAATTCCTCCTGTGCAAGGAACAGTGCTTTTATTATCATTGCTTTATTCTAGCAGAAAACATTACGCTAGAATGAGTCAGAATAACAGTGGAACAGCGCATAAAAAATAAAATGTTTAGAAGAACGCGTGCTATGAAAAAATCGGAGGATAGTCTGAATACTATACATGAAGCACGGAAGTGGTTCATCTTTTAACTAAAAGACATACTCTTCAAGGATACAAGATCGCAGGTATTCAATACTGATAAATAGTATTTCTCTCTTCTTGCCCACAATGAATGCTATCTCTACACTGTGGAGTACAACGCTCAAACAAGTATAGATTTTCAGCCACTCAAACTCCTCACATACAGGAGCACATGAAAAAGTTCACTCAGGTTAAGGTTCGCTGAATTACTTAAAAGTACATGACCACAAAAACCAGACCAACAGAAAATGCAGTTGCACAGTAATGAGTGATTGGTATTGGTTAGATAACAGAGTGTTAGCCAGACCATTGCTTCTAACACAAAACATGTAAATCATCATAAATGGACCAGAATTAATGAGCTCTAATTTAAACTAGCTGCTGAAGAATATTTAAACGATAGGAAAAGAATGCAAAAGGAAAACAAGGCAGAGTAAAACTTCATTGACTTCAGAGAAGCAGCAGAGCACACAATACGCCGTGGCGGGTGGCGGCTACAGAGGTAGACAACGAACGAACGCTGCTCATGCCAGGCCGTTACACAAGTGTGCTCGTCTTATTCATGTGCCTCAGAGGTTAATAATTAGACATTGAATTTCTATAATTTTGCCAATCACACTGCACAAGTCAGACATTGTGATGAAAGAAGTGCCTCGAGATTAGTGTGATCATAGAAATACACCGAATTCACACATGAGCAACATGATCCGTGGGAGGATCAAGCAACAAAACTTAGATCACACTACACGACTCGAGTGTAGGAATCTCCCGACTAAGTAATAATTATCAGAAGTATAGAGTTGTCATGAGGTGGAAACTTATATTACTTCTATCATTTACGAATTCACTTGCAAGTATGTGGCCATGAAACTTTGTCTGTAACTGAAAATGAGTAAGCATACTACTATCGTGGCTTCGTTCAACCATGGCGTTGGTGGAAGCAGAGCTCATCGACGGAGTCCTTCACTGAGGTGAAACTAAGTCATGCAGCAAATCAGAAATAATAAGGAAAACACAAAAGAAGGACGGGGCACGCTACAGCACAGTACCATGGGAGGTCGCGGCATCTCGGCAGCACCGAGCAGCGCCTGCTTCATGGCAAAAATTATGCTTAGCAACTTTCAACTCTGGCGTAATGAACAGAAACTGACACTGAATTCTGGAGTAGTGCACAGAAACTGACAATGAATACTGAATTCTGATGTAGTGCACAGAAAATGACGCTAAATTCTGACGTAGTGCACAGAAACTGACACTAAATTCTGGCGTACAGCACAGAAACTGACACTAAATTCTGACGTAATACACCTAAACACACATTAAATTCTGGCTTACTCCACCGAAACACACTCTAAATTCTGGGCTAATGCACCGAAACTGACACTAAATTTTGACTTAATGCACCAAATCTGACATTAACTTCTGTCCTATTGCACCAAAACTGACACGAATTTTGGCTGACTGCAAAGAATAAGACTCTGTATTAAAGCTGTAGAGTGAAAAATGGCTCCTCACATGACTAGATTTATTTACATTTATACCCACTGCTGAAGATTTATACAGTTCTTTTTCATGGAAGAATTCGGGCTGAAAACTTGATGAATCCAAACCCAGCGAGTTGTATAACGAACATTAACCACACAAGTGTTTTAACACCGAAATTGAGAAAAGACATAAATAACGTTTGATCTATTTTAATGTAGGCTTTCATCCGTAATAGTAATTATTAAGATCTGTTTAGGATTAACACCCCTTTTTCTATCTGTTAGTTGTTCAATTTTTATGCTCGGTATTATACCTCATACTCATACGCAACCTTGCCTAACCTAAAACTACGAAAAAAGTAGGGATAGGATCAACTTTGCTCCCGGTTTTAATTTCTTAAGGATAACATCATGAACAAAAAATATTTCTAATACACTGAACAAAAAACGATTTTACCAAACTCAACCCATCCTAACCTAACACTGTATGTATGCCATGTTTCACCTTAAAAAATCGAAAATAAAATCCGGCATGAATCTTGGATGACCTATAAGATATAAATTTGAACATCGATTTAGGACGTCTCTCGTGCAGCCTACGCGAGCGTTGACGGGATAATCATAGATTCAGAAATTTTACCATATTGGACATCCTAAACCAAAGCTGGAATAACTAATTTATTACATACTCGCAGCATATCTAATATCAATTTTTTTTTCACTCACATTTTTCTACAAAAAAGTAAATTAACCAGTTTTGTTCATCGCAAATGGATTTATTTTAATACATAGGTAAGAAGATAAATATTAAACATAAATTAAATTACGTTTGGCTAGAGTTGACAGCTAAAAGTGCTCTAACGTGTCTCGCTATGCGGTTGATAAGAATGTTTCTCAAATCCTGAACAGTCTCTGCGTGGAACTAAACGTGAATTAGAAGGCACAGAGTTCCCGTTTTGCTTCAGTGGGTTCGTTGTGCATTTAATCTTTCAGTGCATCCCACAGAGTTTCGATGGGATTTATGAGTGGTGAATTTCCTGCTCATTTGACGAGCTGAATGCCATTTTGTTTGAACCGTGTTTTCACCGACTTACCCGAGCCGCCGGCTGCCACGTGACTCCTGCCGTAATTAATGTTCGTACTTATCCCTTCATCAGTGCATTGAAATTAATCCATTTGCAATTAATAAAATTGCTTCAAGTTATAGTATTGAATATTTGAGAAGTAAGATATTTTAGAACAATATAAAATGTTCAGAAATCTATGGTAATTCGGCCCCGACTGTAAATATATACCGAGGTGTATCATTTTAACGTCCGTAACACTGGAATCATTTTTTCTCGAAACAGGCAGAAGTGTTCGATGAAAGTCTTTAATACGGAGCTCACGCTCCCACGTGCATAAATATAATCTTTAATTCCAGGTACTGCTAGGAGAGATATTTTTATCGGGTATGTGGAGGATATATAAGGAGAAAATTCGAGAGATAGACAAGCCAATGCTACAGATATGCCCACTTTTTCAATTGTTATCACGCACTGAGTCGTTAAAATAAATAGAGTACTGTTTTCATAACAAACATATTTAAATGACACGTGCTACATCGAACACTATCAAATGCTGCGATTTTTAAGGGACGAGTACGTTGGTAGTAAATAATGCCCACGATTGAAAAAATTATTCTTTTTTATGGAATTTTGAGCAGAAACAACTATTGAAGACAGAACTTATTGAAAAATGAAATTCGCATCTAGTGCAACGACTTTCAGTATTTGATATCTAGAGCCTGTTTTATATTTGAAAGAAAGAAAGCAGAGAGATGTTTGATTTGCTCCGCACGGCTCAGTTGGGACCGAATTGCATGCTAGGGCCGAGTTGCTTGCTATTGGAACATCTGTAATAGTAGGGTGAGCCAGCGCGAATGTATGACCAGATCACGAGCTCCCAGAAAAGTAGTTTGGGTTACAACTCAAGGTGGAATGATAAAACACGAAGTGTGGATGAAAAAGTTCGAGTCCAGCAAAGTACCTACCAAGTAAGTCAAGTCAAGATACAATATATCGGACCAAGTTTTATAGTAGAGTATTGTCGTGCCGACATTACGAAACAAAAAGTAGGAAAAATGCCAAATGTTGCAACTCAAAACGTTCATGAGATAGCGAGTCACCAAACGAGGCTAAGAAGAAAACTGCTTAACTGTTCGGCAAGTGTCGATGTTTGCAGAGAGTGAAGGCACTGGATTGCTCGCAATACGAGAGGAATAAATGCAAGATAATTTACATAAACGAAAAGCCAGCAGATTTCACTACATTTGAGATACAACGGTGATACTTCATACTTCAACGCTGCCTGCCTCCGCACGCAGAACAGAGAACGAAGAAAATTCAATTGTTTGAATTTTCTCTTATTGGGATGAGTACTACAATCATAAAGGACCTTCCTGTGAGCTGAAACCAACATTGAGAAAGAGGAACAGAAGCAAGCTTGCAAGGGTTGACAATAAAGATGCTAGTGAAGGAGATATGATGTGTAGCTGGCCCTAGTGCACATCTATTGAAAATTTACTTTTTAAATGGCTGTGTCCGAAGGACAACCCTGAGAAGGCAACCACAACGCTGTCACAACCTGATAAATTCACTTTCTCAACAGCTGTGTCGAAAAGACAATCCTAAGAAGACAACCACAACGTTGATACACCCTAACAAGTTCACTTTCTCAACGACTGTGTCGGGAGAAAACACTAAGCTGACAACCACAACGTTGTCCCAAACTGACAAGTTCACTTTTTCAATGGCTGTTTCGAAAGGACAGCACTATGAACACAACCACAACATTTTCCCACTCAGACAAGTTCACTCTCTCCACAACTGTGTCGGAAGGACAACACTAAGATAGCAACCACAACGTTGACACAACCCAAGTTAACTTTCTCAACGGCTGGATTGGAAGAACAATACTAAGACAACCTCAACGTTGACACAACCCAAGTTAACTTTCTCAATGCCTTCGTGGGAATGCTAGCTTTGAGGACGTAGCCACAGCTCTCGTCTAATCCTGACCTCTAGCTTGAGTCCGGTCTGCTGCTTCCTGGCCTTCTCGAGCATGGCGGCGGTGGTGGCCGAGGCCTCGGTGATGGCTCGCGTCATGGCTGCCATCTCCTGCTCCACCAGGTCTGCAGCATCCTCAGGGCACACGCTCGTGTCGACGCACCGAGATACCAGGCGACACGATCTGTGCGGCACGTTCTAATTACAGCCTCAATAGGTACTCGGTGTCCTTACTCTCCAATGCATTGGTAGAGGTAAGCCACATTTTTTTTTGTAAAGCAAAATATTTGAAAGGTCTTGAAGCTATGTATATTTTTGCCTTTTTTTTTAACGAAGAGGTATTTTGTTGCATTAGGTAAAATTGAAATTCCAATGCGGTTTTACAAAAATTCCAAAGGATGTAACACAATATTCTGCAACAAAAACGTTGGAAAAACAAAACTTCAGAAGAAATGCAATTTTGGGTCATCAAGAGCCCATGATGGTATCCAGAGAGTTACCTCAAAGGTTGGGCCTGCCCCCAAAAATTGCTCTTGGAGAAAATTTACAAAATACTGACGAATTTCATTTCCATAGCTGGCCGAATTTTAGGAGAAGTGAATGCCTACAGCAAGTGTAAGTGCTGAACTCGAAGCATAAAAGCGACAACAATTCGTACATGTAGAAAAGAAATGCAGTCCCAGGAGCTATGACTAAAAACACAATATATTATACAGTACGTGATTATTAACTAATTCTACTTGAAAATAAATCTTTTCTCTCCCCATCGCGACACAAACAATTTAAAACATAAGACACGCAAAATCAATAACTATTCGATGACATGTAGTAAAAATTGTCAGTAATTGTGCACAATGCAAGAATTCATTTCATTGGCGATCCACTGCTTCACTCGTCAGCCTTCCATTCCACAGAAAGCAGAAACATCAGTCAAAACTAACAGATGGAAGTCTCCACATCAGTGTATTAGACTGATGACAGCCTCTGAGTGGTGTTCGCTGAAATTAAACTATCGTTTATAGAATGTAGCATCAAAGCAACAACATTTTCATGAGGCTAAAAACCTTTAATTCTTAACTAGCCTCCTAAAAACAAATCATGACGCATATAGACAATCAAAGAAGCCTCGGCTTGCTTGCCATAGCCCAAAGAGCTAAAGAAGCTTTACACACAAAGGCCTCCAGCATACTCACTAGCATTAAATGCAAGGGAACAAGGAGGCGTAGAGCCAAAGTAGCGACAAACACACACGAAGGGCTGCAGCACACACATTATGGCCTCCAGCACACACATGAAGGCCTCCAGCACACACATGAAGGCCTCCAGCACACACATGAAGGCCTCCAGCACACACATGAAGGCCTCCAGCACACACATGAAGGCCTACAGCACACACATGAAGGCCTACAGCACACACATGAAGGCCTACAGCACACACATGAAGGCCNACACACATCAAAGCCTCCAGCACACACACTAGCACTAGACGCAAGGGAACAAAGAGGCGGAACTAACTGCTGCAGGAGGTCGGTGAGGGCGGTGAAGTGATGGTCGACGGGCGTGCGCTGCTGCACGGCCGTCAGTAGGCTGCACGACCGCTCCGACAGCTTGTCCAGTACACCCACCAGCTCTGTGCGTCGTTTAGTGCTCGTGTTATTTTATAACGCAACTAGAATTGAAGCAGGTGTTGGAAATCTCCGCTCGCTACGTCAATGCATGCCTGATCCCAACCTATACAAGCAATTCCACTATGTGATAAACTAATCGTGGGTCATTAACATTGATTTTTGTAGCGTTAACTATCCTTCCAGCAAAATCCATTGGATTTTTTGAAGAATTTGTTAAGCAATTAACATTGTCAGAGCATTTTTACAATGTTCAGTGATAGCAGAGAACCATTGAGGTAAAAATGCTACCATAGTTTGCGAGCTTAGGCTCATGCAGAAGGCAAAAATTAAATTAGACAAGTCAATTTGAGCCTCCCGAACCACAACAAACGTGTTCCGAAGAAAAGCAAGGAGTTACCATTTGGTATGGAATTAAGGGAAAGAAGAATTTATGCCCAAAGTGTGTTCCCACACAAGGTCCCCCAGAGAGTGCTAATTCCCACAGATGAAACGGTTGGATTTCCCCGAGGTTGTAGAGAATAAAAAAATTTTCTTGAGACCTACAACCTTTATGATTCGGTACCTAGAAAATGATGAAAGTTTGGCGTTTTACTAGTTCATGGGAAAGTCGTTCTTTCAAGTACAAAATGTGCTGTCAAAGTTTATACCGTCAGTCTTCAAACATCCGTAGCATAAGTACGTGGCTGTGACCTCTGGCCTCAGAAGGTGACAAGGGAAAAAAGCAAAAAAGATCCCCACAATTGGAGGGCAAATTTGCAGAGTGGCGTAACCCACACGACACAAAATTTTAAGGCACTCAAGTTAGAGGCGTGGTGTTCATCGCAGGGTTGCCAAACTGGCTTTTCCTGGCCGAGTTACTAACTAGGAACTAACTAGGATCTAACTAGGAACTAGGCCACTCCGCCCGAATGACATCTACGCCGCTATGAGGTAAAATCATCACTTAATTCGCTCTGCCAGTTTTGACCTCTGATTTGTGGGTTAGGCAACTCTGCATATTTGTCCTCCAATTACTCCATCCACGCACTGCAATAAATTTTCCACAAGTGATAGGACCCGTTGAGCAAAGTGCACAGAGTGGTCTTATGATATCACATTACCATGAGCTTTCTCAATGTCAGCAGCGACATGAGAGGCAGCGGTGGCGTAGAGCACAAAGCTGGCTGTGCCATGGCTGAACTCTGCCAGCTGGCTGATGAGCTCTGGAGCCGCAGCTACGGAATCGCCGCCCGAGGAATAACGACTCACGATGGCTGGGAGAGTTGCCAGGCAGCGCGAGATGCTCGGCTCGAACAGCAGCGTGAACTCTGCCGCAGCAACAGATTACACATTGTTTGATTGTATACGTTAGTTTAAGCCTCCCTAACCGCAACTGATTAGAGATCGATTTATTATCTGTTGGTTAAAGCCTCCCTAACCCCAACAAAGGTGTTCCAAAGAAAGGAAGGAGGAGGACACCACTTAACAGTAATGAATTCAGGGGACGAGGAATCTATACACATGGTGTGTTCCAACACAAGATCACCTGCGCTTAGAAACAGTAAGCTAGGGAAAGGTTTATTAGAGTAAATAAAAGTTGAAGAAGAAGTAGTAGGTGCTGAAAAACTAGGCTTCTGTGAACGGAAAAATGATCTGAATAAAATAAAAAGCAAATTCTATTTTAACATAAAAGTTGGCAAACCTAACCATCACCTCAGAACCTCCAATTTTCCCGATGGGAGCACCAACTCCCATAGATACAATAGCTGTAACCTCATGAGTGAGGAAGTCTGACAAGGGAGAAGAATTACGATGCTGAGGTTTGACAGGTTAGGTTAGGTTATTAGTTAGTTTAAGCCTCCCTATCCTCAACAAATGAGATCCAAAGAGAGGAAGGAAGAAGGCACCATTTAGTTTGGAGTCAAGGGAACGTGGAATCTATGCAGAAAAGGCATAGAAACAGTAAGATGAAAAAGAAGTTCATGAAACAAGATCAAAGTTGAAGAAGAAAGTAGTAGGTGTTGAAAAAACAGGACAGCAGTGAACCGAAAAAAAGTTGGTTCGTAACAAAACAAAAACCTATGTTATTTTAACAAAAAGAAAGAAACCTAACTTATAGCTCGGGCCCTCACATTGTCCCCCTGGGAGCGCTAATTCCCATAGATACAATAGTTGTATCCTCCTGAGGGGTGCTGAGGTTTGACAACCAAAGGTAGCATTTGCAGGAGTATTTATGAAAGCACGGCGTTGTAGGCAACAATAATTTAAAATGTCATCACAGAATTGTAGTAACAGACACAGAGGAAATGAAAAACTTTGTTTAAGCTGAAAAGCTTCATTGAGAAATAAAGGGAGTATATTTTTGATGCTAGCAACATGCGCAGTGCTAAAGAGACAGAATGAAGTATGGCAAAGAAGAAAAGAAAATGAAAAAAGAAAAAGAAGAACTTGGACTTAGAGAGTTAAACTATAAACTTACAATTTTACTAACGTGTTTTCAGTTATTTCAACTGTCACAGATACCTATTTTCTTATTTTAGGCGAGGTGTGGAAGAAGGGCGTTCAGCACACCCATAGTACAGCATTAAGTAAGGCTGACAGCATGAAACTCTACATCCTAGCATGCCATCAATATGCAGGGAAATTTCACTTCATAGCTTTGACCCTAGAAGGTAACGATGGTTTTCAGCTCCTCCTTAATAGGCACAGGTTTAGGTCCAAAAGAAAAGCACCCTTTTGAATGAGCAACGCTAAAAATTTATGTCTTTAATTGATCAGATGTTTATGCAACCGAAGCCATGCCGTGAACATAAGCCCAGATATCTACAAATCAGCAGCTACACGCGCAAAGATATAAGTGGCGGTGAGATACAAAGTTGAGTCAATGGTTACTCGGCACTATTATCATTATTTTTTGTCAAATTCTAAAAAATAGATCATCAACTAAATTTAACCGAGATAGGGTGTCTAAGAATGAATTTTGATCGTACTGTCTACTCTTTGAATTTTCATTAAATTAGGAAATAAAATACTTCAGACAAAGTAAACGAAAAACTACACAAAACACGTGTGTTTATATACATACATATGTTCAGGCAAATCACACATGGAACATAAAATATTCTGCTTGGAGAGCAGGTGCACTGTGTGTGAACATCACATAATGTGCAGGTACGCAATGGCAAGCAGTGAGTGTGCTAACCAGGCGTGCTGCGGAGCTCGGCGTGCTGATCAGAGCGGGCGTGCTGGCGTGCTGTATTGAGCAGGTCCACACAGCCCGCAGCGCAGGCCACTACGCAGGCCGCCACCCTGTCCTCCGTGAGGCGCTGCTGGGCCGCTACCTGCACACCCGCCGCACTCGTCAGTCCCTACAGCTCAGCGGCTACTACAGCTCGCCGCACCTCAGCTGACGTGGTGTTTACCCTGCACCCACTCTCGTGTGGTGCGACAGGAGAAACAAGGTAGGGTCAAACCAGTCTTTTTCGCGTCGACCGTGTGGCAATGCTGAAGTCGTGACAACGAGCCAATAGCAGCGCTCATATTGCATCTGACAGCACTGCTAGCCCGAAATTTGGCATCACTATTGGCCTTACGACATGTCGCAATAGTGACGTCACTAAGTTTGTTAGAAATAAAATCGTTCTATTGGCTAGCCGAACAAGAGGAGGTGTATTTTTTCCCTATAGAAATGACTCTACCTTGTTTCTTCTATATACCGTGGGGTGCGTAGCCAGCGAGACATCACTCATAAAAGCTATGATCTGCACTCATCTGATCTACATCCACTTCGATCTTGACTGATTTTCCCCTGTGATCGTGACTGATTTACATCCAATAAGATTTTTGATTTTTCTACATCCAGCATAGTCCAATTAGATTTACATTCAAAGTGAGTTGGATAAAATTGCATCTAGCATGACCTAGATATAATTTCTACTCGTGATCTGTTCCTCACACTCCAAAACTTTGCTTACTGCACAGAACTGTAACGCACTCTCCCGAAAGCAGCACTCAAATCAACAAAGCTCTTACAGCAAAGAAATAAGCAGGAACTAGCACGCGTATCCTTCTCCTCCAACACGAAAAAATGTGAGACTGAAAAAAGAAGGCTTATTCTATGTTGTCACTAAATCCAACAGCTCACGACCATTGCTGCTATAAATCTAAGAGGGTTGCTCACATCACTGAGGGGTAACGTGAGCGAAACAGTGAGATACTCAAAACAAATATAATTTGTATACCTCACTGGTAGAATTGTGGAATACTTATATCCCAAGCCCTCGCCCTTAGGACGTATATGATACAGTTTAGCGACACAACGCTTCCCTGCTTTGCCGACTGTAGAAAAAGGGGAGGAAGAAACGAACAAACAAACAAACACGAGTCCTTTTTGTAGAAATTTATCCTAAGAAGACAGTCTCTAGGCCACATGCTTTCGCTGACAGAAATATAAGGCAGAAATCAAAACAGAGAAACTGTTTGCTCACCTATTCTGTCATTTCAAAGGTCCAACCAAATACGTACTTGAAAGACAAAGAATTCATTGATATAACTAATACCCTAAATTTATTCAGTTCACGCATAATTGTCCCTAAATTCTAGGCTGGTGTACTACGACAGTTTCCACACGGCACTCTGCAGTCGCGATGCTAGCCGACTTACCTTTTCTTTCTTTTGGCGTCTCGTTGCGCCATCATCACTTAACAGCGCTAATTGAGAGTTGGTCACCTGTGTAACCTCTAAGCGACTCCATGATCCCTGAAACCGTCAGCAATTTGAACATAGCCTACTGCTGTATACATGATACTGAGACAACTTCAACGAGCTATTTGACTCCTGATTTTATCACCGATGTTTCGTATTAAACCCACTCAAATATTTGAGGGCCAGAACCAAAATTTTTCGGATGTAGAATAGTTTATTTTTATTTCATTATTTGGCCTACTTATTTTCTGATTTAGCTCAAATTGAGTTACTTGTAACTGAAGCGAAAGGCTGTTCATTCAGTTTTTGTCGGAGTTAAAGAAAACAGCGAGTTTTTATGTTCGTTTTCCGAACTTCTTACCCTAGAAATCGTCAACAGCTTCGAGTTGTCTACGTCATGTACGAGGTTATTCTACACCTTTTTCATTTCAAATTAATTCGAGTCAAGTTCAATTTAATCCAAGTCAAGTTCAATTTAATCCAAGTCAAGTTCAACTTAATCCAAGTCAAGTTCAATTTAATCCAAGTCAAGTTCAATTTAATCCAAGTCAAATTGAAATTAATAACAGTCAAATTTTACATACAAATATCGGAATACATTTGGATTTTATGTACGTAATGTTGCATTCCGTACTACCGGTTCTTAAAATAACTTTAAAAATGCCTTTTTCAGTATCTCATGTACCGATTTCTCTAACATAAGAGTATAGAAGAAAAGTGTTTCTCATTGAATTTGAATCAGCGCTTCCCTCAAGATGGATCTCTACAACCAATCAACGGACTATCAAACAAGTGAAGATGAACAAGAAAATATACGCCCAGGAGTAAGAAAAGGAGTAAAGAGAGGAAAATACAAGAAAACACGAGAAGAAAAATGCAGAGTGATAGATGCTGCATTGAAAGATGAAGATTAGAGAGCAGTGACAACATTTTTCTTGCTAAAACAGGAATGTATCTGTGTAGTAATGTACTCGTATAAATTGTTATAAAACGGAATCGAACATTAGTACTTAGTGAATCGAATTTTTAAATTTTTTTAAAGATTAAATTTGCAAATCATCCGGTAGTAATCTTTTGTATTTGCATGTGTACGACTTCATATATATTTATTTATATTAACAAAAATGTGATAAAATGGAATTATACGCATATAAATATCTGTAAGTGTAAATAAATCGTCGAAACTATGTGTATGTGTAACAAAAATTCCCTTTTGAACATAAATATTTGAATGTATGCACACTGTCATCAATGTAGAATTTTAAAACAACTTTAATGAGTTGTATAATACGAAGTTTTTATAATTGACTTGCATCTTTTACACCGCTCAAAGATCTGAATCACACTCTGCCTCCTGATACTGGATACTTACCACATTTTACGACAACTTGTTTTTATATTGCAAAAATTTTGTGTATTCCTTGCTAAAAGGAAAAACCACAGTCTTGCTCATCACATCCAATAGATACATATTTAACACAAAAAAGCTCAAATTAATAAGTGATTGTTAATTTTTACTTCAACTTAGGGTTCAATTAATTTGAATACGACTTGGATTAATTTGAACTTGACTCAGATGAATTTGAACTTGACTTAGATTAAATTGAACTTGACTTAGATTAAATTGAACTTGACTTGGATTAATTTGAACTTGACTTGGATTAATTTGAACTTGACTTGGATTAAATCGAACTTGACTTGGATTAAATCGAACTTGACTTGGATTAAATCGAACTTGACTTGGATTAATTTGAACTTGACTTTGATTAATTTGAACTTGACTTGGATTAATTTGAACTTGACTTGGATTAATTTGAACTTGACTTGGATTAATTTGAACTTGACTTGGATTAATTTGAACTTGACTTGGATTAATTTGAACTTGACTTGGATTAATTTGAACTTGACGGATTAATTTGAACTTGACTTAGATGAATTTGAACTTGACTTGGATTAATTTGAACTTGACTTGGATTAATTTGAACTTGACTTGGATTAAATCGAACTTGACTTGGATTAATTTGAACTTGACTTGGATTAATTTGAACTTGACTTGGATTAAATTGAACTTGACTTGGATTAAATTGAGCTTGACTCGGATTAATTTGAAGTGAAAAAGGTATAGAACTGAACCTAAAAATAAGGGACTTGCCCTTACGTAAGTCTTTCACTGCAGATGTAGTCTAACTACACTGCACTGCGAGGTCTATCGCTTCACGAAACAAAAAAAAGTAAACATGACCGATGAAGAGAAGATTGGGTTCGCGCAAATGACCAGACAACATTCAAGAATTCCACGTAGACTTCCACGGAAACGACGAGAATGTAGTGAACTTCCATTTTGTATCTAAGTGAGCTGATGCTAACGTCGGAATAAAGTTTGAATTCTTTCGACAAAAAGTACGGCCAGAAGGTACATATAGTAAAAATTTTTCGCTCTCCGTAGAATTGATGAAGCTCAACTCCAAATAACCAACTATTTTCATGCATGTGCAACATTTCAAAACAGGAGTCGGATTTTCTTGATCGACAAGAAAATCGGACTCCTGTTTTGAAAAGTTGCATTTTTATACATTTTTTGACTTGCCTTTATTCTTTACACCTAAGTTAAGTTACTCTTACTTACAATAGCGTATACCATTTCAGTATTCTTTATGAATATGATTTTCTGCCAGGTCTGCTGAGGCATGATTGCACGTAGTGTCGACCTTGACTATATTTACTAAACAACTTCCCCGTAATAGTCCGCACAGTGAATCAGGATTAAAGTCTACGGTGAATACTTCTAAGGCCGTCATGTTTCTCCACAATTTTTTAATGTCTCGGCTGTGTTTTGGCAAAGCTTCACAACTGACAGGAATACAAACATACCCAGTAACAGAAAATGATGGTACACTTAAATCACTTCCAACGATAACTCATTTTAACGGTAAAAATACATTCGAACAGGCATGGTGCGGTTGACAACACTCATACATGCACAATTATATTAGTAATTGATTAAATCCAATTTCCCACATGTAATGAATCAGGTTTCAACTAATGTTGGCGGTAGGTAGCTATGAGAATAAAAGAATAATTTATCATAGGAAGGGAATCATGACTAAGTCACAAAAATTTACACACAAATAGCCCCTTTAATGGGGGCGATAAACAAAGAAGTACAAATTAACCTTAACTTTCGGCAAAAATCGGCATCCACGGTTCCCACCACAAATATGGGACATCACGCAAGCGATTTCAAAGGCGAATCAGTGTTTCCCAGTATACGACGAGCAAACAAGAAAGGTTTTGTCACACCTGCTTCTTGAGATCCTTTTTCATGGCACGTCGATCGGCAACACTGGCAGCGAGCCTATCTTGCAGGTCAGAAACCATGGCCAGCAACTGATTCTTACATTCCTCGAGCTCCTCTTTCTGCGTAAGGCATTCCTGCAAATGCAGCTGCAGCGACGCCAATCGCTCCTCTCGATCCTCAACTTCCTCCCGCATGGCCTCGAGTGATCGTTGACTGTCAGCTAGGGCTTCATTGAGTTGCTCAATGTGCTTACCCAACTGAGCCGCCTTCTCAACTAAATCAGATCGCTGTTGCTGTAGAGACGTTACTGTGTCTAAAGCGCTCGCCAGTTTACCACTTACGCAACCCAACTCGTCGTATAGCTGCATTTGTTTCTCCATGAGGCTCAGCTTCTCAATATCCGCCTCTTCAAGCGATTTTTCGAGGTTACTCTTCTCCTCTCGAAGTTTATCTCGAGACTCAGTCAAATTTTCCTTTTCTCCAACGAGGTCGGAAATTCTTGCTTCCATCTCTTGCCTTCTGTATTCATGTCCTTTTATTTCTTCTAAGAAGTTTATTCGCATTTCATCGAGTTTATCACGTTCCACCTGCACCCCAAGCAACGTCTCTTGTAGTTGCTTTTTCTCCTGGAGAAGAACAGCAGCGTGCGCCTGCGATTCTAACAAAGCATTTTTCGTGTCGTCTGCTTCCCTCTGTGCTTTCTCGAGATCATCTTTCAGGGCAGCAGCCTCATTTTTGAAAGAGAGTCTCGCTTCTTCAGTCTCGTCCAATAGCTTTTGGATTTTCGCAAGGGTGTCTTGCAGTTCATTATGACGGCCTTCAAGAGACGCGTACCGTTCTTCATGCTCCTGTAACTGCCCTCGGGAACACAAAACTTCATTATTTTGCTTCACACGATTCAGTACGAAAAATTACTCTTGCACGTCTTTGCAGGTTCAAACCACCTCCAAGAACTAGGAAGACTGAATGCAAGGTATAACATCTGCGAGAGCTGAATGTAGTTTAGAAGTACACCATAGTATTCTCTCTCAAATCAGGAGTTTGGCTAAACTGAGAGATGTTTTAGCGGGACTGAAATATCACTTTTTTACCAAGGCTCTCACGACACTCCATGCTGTAACAATGTATAAAAATACAATATAATCGAGTGAACGTGGTTTCACTCGGTATTTTGAGTTTCACTTGTATCAGTTAGAACTAGTATTTGGCTATTAAAAGGACATACTCTGATGAAAATTCCAAGTAAAGAATTCTCGAAGACGAATGTCGGTTATCCAAAGAAAAATTGTAAAACTCCGAACAAATATTACATAGAAGACTTTATGGGTATATTTTACTTATAAAACGCACAACGAACAATGGATCAAGAAATTTTTGCAACGCGTTAGAACTTTATTACATGAAGAAATTTACTCTACGGGAACATCAATACGATACAAATTTGTTGACTTTATTATTACATTAGTTCAAGACCTCCTGGCCACAACAAAGGCGACCTCAAGAGAACGAAAAGCAAGAACAAATTAGTTGACTAGAAAAGGGGAAATTTATACACAAGGCGTGTTACCACACAGGGAACTCTGCGCATAGAAACAGGAAATAAAAAAGCAAGGGGAAGTCAAGACAAAGAAGGAATGGCGAAGACATGAAAACGGAAAAGAGCTAATTGGGCACGAAACCCAGAAGTCTCGAAGGTTTGTCTTGACTGCGTTAACCTAACACTATCTTCTCTGGAGGTGCCAGTTCTCATAACATAGCATGGAGAAACCAAACTAGCCTAAACCCATTGCCTATTTCATGCGCCCTCAAAGTAAATGTGGTAAAAAGTCATGCGGAGTTCACAAAAGAGGTTCGATAGGTCTTCCGGCAAGAAGTCATCAGGGTGAAATTTTTAATACAGTTTTTGGTAAACCAATGAAAACGCCTCCTTTTTGTTATTTTGTCCTTAAACGTTAACGAAGTAATCTTAACAAAACATGCGCTTCCTGTGCTCTACTTTGCACAACACATCCATACAGTGGTCCCTCGGGTTACGAATTTAATTCGTCCCGAGGGCCACCTCATAACCCAAAAAATTCGTATCCCAAACTGATTTTCCCATAAGAATGTTATAAAAACAAAAGAATTCTTTCCACCCGTTTATAAAAGCCCATTTTCATTAATTTTTTTTACATATGCACACATTTAACGAAGGATCATCGAGAGCATGTGGCCGTTGTTTTGTCAATGTCGACACCTCATTCGCTACTTTAACGGCTTTCATTTCAGTTTTTTTTAATCGTGCAGATCGTCGACTGCGAGCGATTAAATAACATAACAATGTTTTTCACACGCATATCTTAGTCATGTTTCTCGATGATCTTCTTTGTCTCGATCGTAATCATCTTCTGCCGGTTTCCTTCTTATCTTGGGTGGCATTGTCTATCACAATATTACACTTTATACAGCATTTCTAAAAAAAGTACACAGTATTGCACAGTACTCAAATCACAAACCAAGTGTAAAAATCACAAAGAAATTGTGCGCGAATTCATTAAGTAATGCTCTCTAGACGGCCGCTACAGAGAGAATGAACGAGCGCAGGGGGTAATAAAGGGGTTTAGGGGTGGTGGGTATGCGTGGGAGGAACTACGTGACTCCTTTGCGAGATGCTCTCGTTTAGCTATTCCCAAGAAAAACACAATCACGAAGCACGGTGTTAAGACTTGTCCACAAAAAACGGGAGCCAGGGAGGGAAAGTTAAATTCGTAACCCAATACGATGGCGTCACTTCGTAACCCAAAAAGTTCGTTAAGGAAGGCATTCGTAATCCGAGGTACCACTTACTGCAAAGAAAAGTGCAATTGCGCAAATCCAACTGGAGGCGTTTAATAAAAGTGACCTAATTACCCAGCAATGCGTGCATAATTGGTCTATGTTGTACTTGGAAAATAAAATTCATTACAATTGAGTAAATTTGCTATGGTCAGTCGTCATGCTAGTTGGCAAACACACAAGTAGTCAATGACTGATCACATGGCAAACAACACGAATAAAAAACATGCTTGTTCCTAACGCGTGCAAGTGCCACTAAAAAAAACAAAGATCGGAGATGTACAGTACATCTCCGTTGATTTCAATTAAAACTCGAAAACAAAATTTTCCTCGTTATGATGATCGTTATTGGTTTGGCGTAAATTTCGTTTTCTTTAATAACATCAGCCAGCTAATGGTGAAAATTGCAATACAATGGAGAGACTCGTTATACTGCGATATCATCCATTAAGTTGTGATCTTGAGAGGAGAAATATCTCAAGTTCAGAGACAGATGTGGTACTGCATGGGAAGCGATGACTCATTCTACCAATCCGGTTCAAGTCCCCTTGAATCACAATTCAGAACCAAGTTGCAACTCTGTCAAAGGTTAGTTGACGCGCCTGTACAAGTATTTGAAGAATGTTTTAAACCCCAAAAATTTCAGATAAAGGGGACTCGCAGTCTCAAATTTTCAAGAGCGGTGTAATTTGAGCAACTGGAAGTGGTTGGTGATGGACTTCTGTGGCTGTACATGGAAATGCATAACATACATGCATAAAAGCTGTTATTCAATAAATTTAATTAGAAGGTGAATAAACTCCTAATACTTAGGTCGAACACCAAAAAGTTTTATACGAGACGATATTTTCACTCTCATGTGGAACTGCAACAAGAGGAGAGCCGCGTGGCCCAAAGAGAGGAGCCTGCTCTGGAACTCACCTGTTTGTCGGTGTGTTCCCTGGCAGCGTCGAGGCTCTGCTGCAACTCCGTCACGCGGTTCAGCAGCGTCTCCTTCTCCTGCTCACAGTCACTGCATCAGTAAGCAGGCCTTCCATAAACACAAGTTCGCCATTTTTGAGAAGCCACGTCTGATGTGTAGAGTATAATTCTGTATTGAGTGTTCAAAATCAACCAAGGTGTCTACTAAAACGTCAATCCTCCATTTTAGCATTTTTTAGCACCTTTTAGCATATTTAAAGATGAAATTTTAGCACCCTTTCCTTCAATAAGCTCCAATGATTACCATATCGAAATTCTATAAATATGAAGATCTTTGTTATAATATATGTTTATACACGAAATATATAACCAACACTTTCATGACAAATACCAGGTATCAGACAACAGAGATTTCCAGCAGCAAAAATACATGTGTATTCAGAACAATTCCATTTTTATTATAAGAGGATTTAAGGATGGTTTTGAACAACAAAGAAAACCTGAAAAATAAACAAATTTAGTAATGTAAAATAATAGTAATAATTATACATTTTTTCTTTAATAGCCCCTACCAGCCTGTTGAAGAAAGATGTTGACTTTTTATGACTATAATAATTAGATCTTTGTAATTAAGAACTACGGAATGATTGAAACTTAAATTTCACTTGACGTGAAATAAAATGATAAAAAGAAATAATTACTATTATTCAATAGGTGAACATTTTCCTTTAGATGGGACTTTTACATGTTAAAATCTAAGCGATTTAACATTTCCATAAATTTTTAGCACCTGTCCTTCAATTCTAGCACTTTTCAGCACATTTTTTAGCACCTTGCTGGTTTTAGCACTCTTTAGCACCTTTAGCACCCAGTAGACACCCTGTCAACGTTATTGTTAAGTATTCATTGACAAGTGTCGTCTTTGGAACGAGTTCTAGATAACCTAATGTAAAAATTTTGAATCTCACCTTGAAACAAATTTCCACAAACCATGTAACTGACCATGGCATTGTGTACCAGCTTACCTGACTAAGAGGAGTTCAGAACTCTCGCAAGCGCGTTTTGTAAACTGGGAACATTGAACGATACGCACACGTCCTGGACACAGCTTTATAGGGGTCGATCGATATTTTCGTTCAACTCCAGTCGATGGTTTTTTGCAAGTGCATTCCTGCATTTTTCAGTTCAGTTGCTCAGGTATTTAAGCCAATCAGTCTAGACACACCCACGCACTCAACCGAACGTACGTATTTAAGGCAGCATTAAAATATTTGACAAGGAGAGTGTCAGACCAGCCTCCCTCATATGTGCTCTGAAGACTTGTTTCAGCAGTCATGGTCGCAGTCAGAGAGATCAATTGATGCGTTTACAGACTTTCCACGTAATGAATACATCAAGACGACATGACAGCTGATCAGCTCTCTCAGAGCAGCATGGCAATAACAGTGTCGCAAACTCTTCCTAAATCTGCAGAATTAAGTAGTGACAGAAATAATTAAAATGGTCACAAAATTCTATTTTATTAAATAGGCTAGGTTACAATGGGAACCCCTTCATGCAACCAGACAGACAATACTATATTTTATTTTGAGACTGAAATAATATATGCATCTTAATCGAGAAAGATAAAATTACCCGGTTAAAAGAGTTCACGACACTGTTATGCTTTCTGAGTCTTTTATTTTGCTTTGATCTTTCAGAATTCATGCTTCTGAACACCCATTGGCCAGCTGGAAATATTTGCAGGATCTCACCAGAAATTTGAAAATTTAAGCGTGAAATTCAACGATTTCAAACCCAAGTAGTAAAACCAGAACTGCACAAGGAATTGAGCGTTACTTTGGATATTAAAACGGACAGATTGACTCTGCCTGAACATTTGCTATCCATCACTACTTAGTTTTCGTAAGTCCCCAACATTTTAAATCTAAAACCGCAGACCGCAGTAGCTGAGCTCTCAATAAATTACGTAGCGAAATAACAGAGGTCAGTGAATGCGCTCACGTAAATTCTACTAATTTTGACACGTACAAAATTTTAGAAATTTGAGCTTGACTATGACTAAAACAAATCCACTAGCTCCCAACGTTTTCTTCTAGTGATCCTCGGAGGATTCGGTAGCGCCAATATAATGTAAATTAAATAATGAGTTATACTAGCCTCCCTAACCACAATAAAAGTGTCCCCAAGAGAAGAAAGAGGAGTTAAGGGAACAAGGAATCTATGAGTGTCCCTACACCAAGCGCATAGAAACAGCAAGATAGAAAGAAGCATATGAAGTAGAATAAAAGTTGAAGAAGGTCATTGGCACCAAAAAGAGGATGGCAGTGAATAGAAAATAGATTGTAACAAATACCACTTTATTTTCAAGCAAAGGAAAGCCTACTTAACCTTCAGCTCAGGAACTCATTTCGTCCTATGTGGGAGCACTAATTTTCATACATACCATGGCTGCTACCCATTCAGGGTTGCCGATATAATTTTGGTAATGATACTAATACCCTAACTGAAACTCATCATCGGTCAGTTCGAATATCCAATATTTGACACAGAGGTGACGTTAAAATATCCAGTTAAACAATGTCTCAGCTTGGACAAACTATCATTAGTTTAAGAACCATGAAACGCTTACCCAAAACGAATTGAGAAAAAACATTGAAAGTTCATCAATGACCACCAAGTCCAATAACACACACGCATTCTCCCACACTAGACATAGGCAGTGACGAAGAGCAACATATACAATGACAATCGAACGCGGCAAGCGATGGTCCGTCCACACAGTGCGCACCTTGTCGGTGTTGTCGTGCAGGTCTCTGATGAGAACGTCCTGCTCCACCTGGCGAGCCTCCAGCCGCTTTACGGCGCTCTCAGAGGCTTCCCGAGCATCCCGTTCCTGGTCCACCAGCTTGTCAACCTCTGCTTTCTGTCAACACACCGTTATCAGCAACAAGCAGGGGCTGTGGTTGCATAAAACTTTGCAATTTTCTTAATACTCTGATGAAATTGTAGTGCTCTGCCGAACTAGAATTTGTGCGATTTTCTATGATACCCTTGTTGATCATGGGGTAAAAATGATCCAGTAGATTATTTTTCAATTATTTTTCGTAATTTAATCTTAAATCTATTTTTTAAGCACATATACAACGAACACTAGTACCCACAAGATGAAAACTGCAAAAAGTTATTACAAGAAAAGCTCTAAACTTTTAAAACTGTCACACTACTCAATGGTGATGAAGCAAGACAATTGACATCAATTACATGAAAAATTGTGTAAAGCTTCAAGTTAAGCTCGGTACTGTCTTTTGGCTCGAAATTCAGCTGGCCAACACTTCTTATTGGTTATCCCAGTTATGAGTTCTTTAGCTACATACTAGGATGTAAAAATAGAAGCAATCAACCAAATATTTTGCGATGAACATGTCACGGCACACCAGCTCTCTCACCTCACAGAGATTGAGAATTAGGTGACGTAGAGGGACTTGAACTCCTCAGAATAAGAAGTACACAGGAAAATTAGAAAATAGAAGGTAAAGTATGGAGAGAAATACCTTACGTGCAATATCTGATCAACGTGAGGATAATAACGACTTGTGAAAGATTTTTATTTTATTGAAAGGAGACACGCGTAAATAACAATCAATGCGCGCAAATGCAATAAGGAAAAAATCATCATGATGACCCCACTATTCAAGAACATTGACAAGTAATGCAGAGGTTCAGAAATGAAATGGTAAGCGCAAGAATGAACGCAATCAACATGGCATAAAAATGTTTGACGTTCGAGCAACGCCAAAAACCCACATTAACGTAAATAAGGAGCCCACAAAAAAGAATAACATCGACAAAATCACTAATCAACTCGAACACTTCTAACGCGACAATTCCTAGTTTCTACTACAAGGTATTTTCCTACTTTCCTTTCTATTGTTGTTCTGAGGGTTCCAAGTCCTTGTACATCACGCAATTCTCCTGATCCCATTAATCAAGGAGAGTTAGTGAGCTGTGACAAACATGCATTCCTGATTCTGTATAGCCTTCATTTTCGAAATAAATCTTGTTCTCCTAGCTCTTCTCTAACTCCATCCGTTCTTTCAACTATCTGTTTGGCTACCTCGAAGCTCCATTACATGGTACGAATCTCACCAAGGCGTTGATATCTCAATACTCAACACTATCATATCCGACACCTAGCTCAAGATATCTGCTCTTCGTTATACGTGCGAGACTACCACTTTTCAAACCATAGAAGATATAACTCTCACTGTGTCCATTACGTATCGCATCTTCACCACGTTCAATCTTCCTCTCTCAATAACGATCAGTCCCCAATACCTGCTCATTTTCATTTGATCTTCCTTTCAAACACTTATTAAACACCACCTGCCTTTCAATGTCCAGCGCAGCCCATTGTTGCATTCTTTAACGTACTACTTCCTCTTGCATTCTCCTACACGCAGCAGTTAATGACCACAAGTTTGATAAATATTTCCCTTCATCGTCTTTCAGACATACCAAATTCATTCCCATAACATACTCGACCTAGAACACATTACTTTACGAGTCTTTTACCGATTACTTTACATCCACTATTTACTCCTATTTAGAAGAAGTTTTTCTTCCTTTTGCACACACTTATGAACTTTTCAAGTGATCTTAGCAATGTCTTTTCAGAATCCCACATACTACTCCAGGATCATAGAAAGAGGTCAAGGCTAAAACTGTTCTTTTAAACACGTTCGATTTTTAAAAATTGATTACCTGTTCCAACTTCTACGTTTGAAGTGTTGGGTGCGCCATTTCGTTCTTGGCGGCAAACTACTTCTTTAATTGTTTTATGCTCCCAACAACTACTGCCTAAATTAATTGTCATTATAAATATGCTTTTCGACAGCTAACAGAAATTACAGCGGAACAAATAATGTAACACACGAGTCAATTATTGACAGGAAAGAAGATATGGGCAAACAATTAACTAACCATTTATTTTTTACACACACACAACACCGAATGCCACCCAATACACACAGCAGGCAAAACAGTCCCACATGCACACACTCACAGATCGGATGAGAGCCACGTGCTCGTCTCGGAGCTTCTGGTAAATCTCCCTCATCTTGGAAAACTTTTCTTCCGCGATTCTGTGGGCATAAATTAGAAAATTTACATGACAGCCGTGTTGAAATTTATGGCGACCTTCAACAACAAAATAATTCCTCAAAAGCTACTAAAATAAAACTACATACATATACCAGACCTCTCCTCCCTATGGGAGGGTAGCCGACAGCAGGCCACAAACAACACCCTTAGTCACT